>WURS02011085.1:0-12356 GCA_011762765.2 Rhinocypha anisoptera | reverse complement strand
GGGAGGAAGGGGAAGGGGGAAGGGAGAGGGGAGGGGGGGGGGGGGGGGGGGGGGGGGGGGGGGGGGGGGGGGGGGGCGAGGGATATGAGAGCTCGTGTGGATTTCAGTTGGAGTATGCAGATGCGGTTACGTATAAGTACGTAAGCGTAAATATAGGTATATGTTTATTTATTCACTCACATAATTCGAGAGTACTATCGTTATTCTAGTAGAGAAAGTTTAGATGAAGATATAAATGAGTGCATTACAATGTATGTACAATAACTGCCCATCAGGATGTTATTTTTTAAACCTGGTCATCACTAATAGCAGCCTCTTCAGAGCGGTAAAAGAAGAATATAATATGATGGCAATGGAAGAATAGAAGGCAATATAAACATATGTATGTAGATACACGTATGTGGGGGGGTTTGAAAACTCCACGAAAAAATTAAAACTAAGTACGTATAATAGGAAGTCATTTTTTCTCCCCAAAAAAGTTATATCTTTTAATCTATTCAATAGACATAATTTCACTAGTTAAAACATATTTTTAGAGATTTTTATAAGTCTAAACTTCCTTTTACCCTTCCATTCCCATCCTTGTATACCCTTCCTCCCGGTCTGAGGATCTTAATAGCTAAATCAGGCTTGAAATAACGCAAAAAATATAATCCTTCAACGAATGATTTGGTACTTTCCCGGCGTATTTGTTGAATGAAGTCCTCTCGGGTTTTCCAATGACCTGACTTGGTGGAAAACCTACATCCTTCAATAATGAAAACTGCTTACTGCTTATAAGTAATACGCGCCAATTTTGTAGTTACTTAACTTCACGCTTCCTGACTAAAATAACCTCGATACACATCAGCATTGCCATCATTCTGAGTATGCACGGAGTTTTCAATATATGCCATAGAAAAAAAGTAAAGTCACTCGGTCACTTGCTTGGATTTCTGTGGTATTTTACACCTTCTACCTTCGTGTTCGTGAGCAGTTGGACAGTTCATCGTCATATATATATATATATATAGGATGGGGGGTTGGGAGTAGGAGGGAGGAGGAAGGAGGGATGGTTGGAGTGGGTCAAATGATTGCGTTTAGAAATGGAGATTCTTTGATACCGTTATGATAAGCTCTTACTCAAGTGTTTTGAGAGTGAGTGGTAGAGTGGGGGCCGTAAGGTTAGGCAGAATTGATACTCGTTTGAATCATTATATATATATATATATATATATATATGTATTGTTCAGTAATGTACGCACAATAATTCACGATACACCATGTACGAAGCAGGAAATTAAAATAGGAACACTTAAAATAGAAGGACTTTCAGTAACTCCTTCTATTTAAATTCCTGTTTGTTACATCGTGCACATCCGAGTTAGAACTCTAAGAGGAAGATACTTGCATGATCACCGAAATATTAATCCGGACAAATTGTTTCATTATCTTGTGTTTTCCGTACCCTCAAATTATGCATGTGAATAACCACCTGTCATGAAGAGGTGCAACGTAGTGTTATGGTTGTTAACTGTTGACGATGATGACTTTATTCAAGTATTTTATATGAATAATAATGCAAACGCCTATGCAAACAAAATGCACATGGTTGTCTTTCCTGGTGGCCACAGAAACGGAAGCAAGTCGGTGTCCGAAAGTTTAGATGACAGCCCCTTTTTGTCAATGTGAGGGGGGTGGTGTGGGGGTAGGCATGAGGTTTTGTGTGCGCAGGAGTGGGCGAGGGGAGTACTCTCTCTCTCTCTATTTCTCCCTCTCTCGTCCTTTACAGTTATTGCCTCCAAATGTGAGCGGCTCTGCCGAACTGCGGCCTGTGTGGATGAAAGATTCAGTCCATTCCCTCGGGGACAAGGAGGACCTCTCACCTTTCAATATTCCCACTAAGCCCACTCTCCGGTCTCTTCCTCCCCCAATCCGCTCGGAAGTCTCCATTCCGTTGTACGTCAAACCACCGAGATTTAGTGGAGCCCATGGTTTCTAGGTAGCCTAAACGGGGAGCATTTGGGACGGCTGCGTGCAATGGATCTTTTCCGGAAATATTTTTTTCGGGTGACGGCCCCCACGGAGCTTTGAGGAGCAAGGATCACGTTGGCATTCGCGCAGATGAAACAGATTTTTCTCATTAGTTCTAACGGAATGCTCTGTCCATTTCCCTTCAGCATCGGTGATAGTATAATCCTAAATAGATTCCGAATGCGGAGAAGTTTTCCACAATAAAATGTAACTGTCTCTATACATTCTTTGTAATTTCATGACTAGAACTGTACCCAGATTTTTTTCTTTAATCTTGTCCAAAAATAAATGGTAAAAAATAGTAAATGAATTTTTATAATTAGGTAAGATTAATATGATAAGACCTTTTAAATCGATTTCTTCATTTTTATATAATTATTCTCTCGGTCTAAGAGCATTTTCATTGCTACCAAGTGTCGAGTGCTTCTAAGGATCTATAATCTCTGATTAGGAATCATTTAATCAATCTGTCAAAAAATATGCGAGGCACTCTAACAATTACTTTGGATTTTGAAGTATTCCTTATGATGTGACATGTCAATGTATCCTTTTCTTCAGTATTTTTTAAAAAATTGATCGTACGTGGAAAAGCTTTGTGTTTCACCAAAGGTTAAATTCATGATGAGTTTCAGTAATCAACAAGCACGTGGATTAATTTTTCCAGGAATAAAATTAAACATACTAAAAACAGTCGCAGTTGTCATATGTCTACATAAAGGTAACAAATGCAGGTATGAAATACGTTATTTTCAACAGCTAATTCAGATTTTTTTCTTTAAAATGAGACGATTGTTTGATGTTTTGACCACTGTTTTTTTATTTTATGACCATTATATATATATATATTTAGAACAAAGACGAGCAGAAACAACGAACACACGCACACACTTATAGACATTCACATACAGAAACAAGGAAAAAGATAGACTTATATAATGGAGAAATATTTATATATATATAACTAATACGCAATTACAGAGTTGCACTTAATTAGAGTCTTTGTAGTTCTAAGGTATGTATATTTCCTAGAGCGAAGGTCATCATCAGGGTCATCACACTACTGCCCCATAGTTAACCAAAGTAAGTAAACCGTATTCCTTTTCACTTCTTTTTCTTCGCCAAATCCCTAACCGATTCAGAACCCAGTCACATATAAATCGAATAGTTCTAGGCGTGTGAATATTCGCAGGTTTGAGCGGCTAGTTTCTAGCGGCTAGTGGAAGATGTGATGCCCATAAAACTACTCGGATTGGGTCGTAGTTGTAGGCAAAATTCTCTGAGGAGGCCGTTATCTGGTGTAATTCCATAATGATACAAAATATAGTTGTTAACTTAGATTTTATTCCACAGAAAGTTGTAAAAAACCACCGGTTTCGAGGAGAAGACGATTATTGCCAAAGCTGGTCGTGTTTACATTTTTATGGAGAATAAATTCTAAGTTAGCAACTATATTTTGTGTCGTATTTGGACGAGAGCTTCTTTTCAGCTTCAGAGACGTCAGCTTTCTACCCACTGAGATACCAGGACCTCCATTTGCAAATGTGATTCTGACATAAATTTCGTTGTTAAAACTGTCAACAGTAAAGTCGATCACATTTTGTTCTGTATAAGCTATAAAATCCATCTTCTCTTGCTTGTTTCAAATATTTCTTAATTATTCATCAAATAGAAAATTCATCCATCACATGACGGAATGTGATTTGAAAGACACCGGAACAAATGCTCTCTATAATTTCTCTCGCATACTTCCTCTCTTATACTTTCTCTCGTATACTTCCTCTCGTCACTCGCTTACGTTTATTGTTTCATATTAGTAATTTAAAACTGGTTTACCATGTGATAAATTACCTCTAGAAAATATCTAATCTTTAGATTGTTAAATAGAATATAGATTATCGTATAAAATATCGATAGACATTGCTGTCTAAGATACGTGGAACTGATGAATGTAAATGTTTTATTTTAATCAATAATGGATGGTCAGCACTTATGTGAAACTGCTTGGCTCAAAACCTTGTGCGAAATGCAACACTAGTGGAAATAAAGGTCCATCCTTTGATTACTCCCTCGGGGAATCTCGTGAAATTTTCTGGATCGTAATTTATTTGCGCCCCACCGTTCGCCAGCAGTGCGACCCGCCTTATCGGAGGAAATTCGACGTCACAATTCAAAGGAGTTAACTGAATGAAAACGTATTTGCCTTAAAGACAAAATGCTCGAAATGGCGTCAGGAGGGGGGGTAGGATGAGGGTAACTCGGAGAGATAGAGAGAGGATATGATTTCAGTCCCTTTGAAAAATGTTTCTCTCTCATATCGGCGGTCGCTGGGGACGGGGGAAGTGGGCGCACTTTACAGCTCTCGCCCTGAGGGATGGAGGGAAGGGTGAAAGGGAGAGGAGGGGGGGGGTGTGTATGGGTTGCTGCATTGGAGAGAAATACGACTCGCATGAAAGAGGAAAAGCAGATGAGGCGAATGGTAGCAGAAAGGGAGCGAGGAGCACAATGGAAGAAGGCGAGGGAGGGAAAGCGAAAGTCGAATGGGGCGCGCGAATGGGGGGGGGGGGATAAGCGAACAGGTGAAGCAACAATTAAATAGCGGATTGAAGAGAGAGACACAGACCTGAAATTAAAATCACACAGTAGACGTCGAGGCCGGAATATATCTTTTTAGTATATGGTACCGGGGGCGCTCCCAAACGGGCGGGGGCACGTAAAAATATACTTCCCCGGAAGGGATTTGTTAAAATTTACGTCCAAAGTCATTCATTTCCATTCACTACACGTCAGATAATCCCTCTAATTTATTTCACTGGAGCATGGTGGGATCATATTTATCGAGTGAAGTTTAGCAGTGCTTTTAATTAATTTTAGGGCACATTAATTGCATAATTAATATGATGCATCTGGCTCCCAGTTTAATACCAAGTATTTATCAAATTTACTCGGGGGCGAATTTTTTTATGTATCAACATCATGGCCACGAGCCTTTTCGGCCATTAATGTAACTTGCGGATAAGGGCATGATTGACAGATATTTTAAAGCGCATGCTAATGGCCACATGTGAAGTCGAAATTCATGAACTTCTGGAAATATAATGTTGTTTGTTTCTTTTTATCTCCCTCTAATAATCTAGGCTTCATTAATCGTAAATTACCAAAAAATTGTAAAACTGTTCTCCGGTCACGTTTCAGTTAGATATCCGTTGTATTATATGGTAAAAATATTGAAATAATCCCCTTTTTAAATTAAGCAATTTTACATCATGGAGTTTAGTCCGTTATGCGACTGTTATTTTACTGTTCATATTTCACCTGATTTGTTTAACTAATTTTTTAAACAAGAAGGAAGTTTATGAAAAACGAAACGGTGCAATACTAATTATCTATAGATCCAAAAGTTTTTCATTCAATCTCTTCTTTCCTTTTCAACCGCCCTTTCCATCTTAAGACATTTTACTAGCAATCATTGTATTTTTTGCGTTTTTTTATCTCTAGGACGTGTCGTTATTATGACCTCATAATTCTATTATTAATATTTCCATATCTTTAATGATTGTATAGCATTTTTGTACAGTATGTCGAATTATTTTTTATATTTTCATCAAATCGACGAACTCTCCCCGAAAGGATATTTCCCGCCCTACTATTTTTAGCGCTTACTTGTTGACGATTCCAATTGACTCAATTGTACCATTCCACTGAATCTCCACTCTTCCCTTTATTACCATTTTCTCAAACTTTTCTGTCTTTCTTTCTCGTTTTGCTGATTGAGGGATATCATGGGTTAATATATTTCTCTAAACCGTCTCACGCCTATTCATTTTTAGTTTTTTAGTTTCTTCGGGTAGTATTCTAGGTACAATCTGAATGTGTATGTGATGTTATATGTGTGTGTATATATATATATGTATGTATATATATGAGACCCATTTGCACCCACTCTTCTTTCTGAAGAAGTTGGTTTAGCATCCTGCGAAAATTCAAAAAAACAAGTGAATTTATTTGTTTGTCTCTACGTTTTTGTTTGTAAAGAATATCCATTCATGTGTGAGAAAAAACATTAGTCCTTATTAGTATATATATATTGGTTTTATAAAAATTCTCTCTAGTTTTTATCTTTCTTTTCTAACATTTTGAAAACCTCTATATGTTTCACTCAGGTGTTCTTTCCACAATCCTTCTTACAACGAAAAATATGTTTTATGTGCTTATCAGTATTATCAATTTCCTGATTTTAAATGAATATACTTACATTGCTTGTTTTTATGAAATCAGAAACAAACTACCCTTCATCTTCACTATTTTTAAAATACCCTTTTTCGGGTATTTCCTCTTTTTTATGTTGTCTTCCACGTGGAAGAAGCGATGATAGTTACTCTAAGATAATATTTTTTACTTTATTCTTCCTGTACAGACCCATAATTAAATAAAATTTGAAGTTTTTTATGGTTTTTTTCCAAAGAATAATAAAGATCAATTTTCATTTCCCGCGTCTTCTTTACGAAGTGTAAAGATAATTCATATAGAATGTCGATCATTCGTGCAAAAAAAAATTTTTATATTATTTTCCATGCAGTGTAACTCTTTAATCTGAATTAAAGACTTTCTTCAGTCAAATAAATTTTATGCATTATATATATATTCAGTGGAATACAGGTCTAGTTTAAAGATTTTCTTCGCTTCTTACAAAATATGAACGTTAAATTATCAGACCTTATTCTTAGGCAGAGATGCAAATTGTTGAGTAATTTCCGTTTTTTTATGAGAGGCATTTTCAAATAAAATGTGTATCATAAAGTTTTTAAAGATAAAAATTTACTCAGAAAAAATACATTTTTTAGGAAAAGAATAATAATTGCGTCTTTTAAATCCGTGAAAAATGTAGAGATCTTATATGAATAGTAGCTTAATGTAATTAAAACCTGATTTATGCAGAAAGAGGAGGAGAAAACTTATGGAGAATTGTCAACGTGGGTAGGGAGAAGTTTGACGAATTAAAACAGGTAAAGTTTGTTTAAGTAATGTGTACGTTGTTGGGTGGGATACAAAGGATGTAAAGAGTTACACTAACCTACTAGGTGTATTACGTCCAAGTTTTTGATGCAATTGTGGATAGTAAAGACAGGGAAAGCTTTTATATAGCAATATTATCTGTTATAACAAGAGGTAGTCACTATGGATACTATAGATGAAAACTAAAATTCTGATAGGTCATATGTTTTCTATTTTGACTGCCTCGTTAGTAGTTTTAAAATATTTTCAAATCTTTCCTCTAATTAATAGAGCATCTACATTTTAAATTAAAATTGTTTTCAAAATTTGAATATGTTTACATGGCTACACATGAATTAAGAAATAATCTTGGGGTGATGTGTTGTCCGAATAAGTTTACAAAATGATCTTAATAACGTAATCATTGCATGTGCCAATATGCAATGCCAATGCCAGAATATTGTGCCAAATTTGACGTGACCCATTCTCAGAAAACCGTTACGTCTAGAATGGATTGATTTAATAGAGCGCGGAATGACCATGAATAAATTATAGGCTCCGGAAAAGATATATTATTCTTAGCATATCAGTAGAAAATTAATTAAAATTTATTAAAATCAGTAGAATAATTAAAAATCCCTTGCTTTCCTTAAGTGTACGTCCAATGTAATTTGGCCGTGGATAATACCAGATAGTGAGCATTATCCACGGACGCTGGTGTAAATGTAAAATGAAAAAAAATCTCATAAAAAATATACATGTGTATTAAATGTAGTTAGTATAGAGAATTTTTCATATTTTGAAAAAAAAATCATAGCCTATTCCGCACTCTTCAACACCAGACCGAAAGAAATATGTGCCGGATTCTCACTGACATTCGCAAAATATTTAATTTCAATTCAACGCTCGAAAATTTTTCAATCACCTTGAGGCAAAGAGGAAACGCGGTGACAGCGCCACCCTTTCTCCCCCAAACCGACTCAGGCGGCACACACATGTGTAGCATGCATGTTTTTCGGCTGGACTGACGCAGTAGAGCGCGGCGCGGATAAGTTCAATTCAGCGCACATAGTGTGTGTATACAAATATCGATATTTCACGATTGGAATAAAAAAATGAAATTTCCATGCCGTTGAAACAATTGAATCCCGGGGGCCCCAAGGAGAAAACTGTGCGAATCTTTTTCGCGTCATTCTGCTGACATTATTCATTCGCCATATTCCCAACCCCCTGCCAAACATCACCACCACCAGTGCGCCGGCAAGGTGTGCTTGTGGGTGTGCGTGGGAGCGTCGCCGCACGTGGTGGAGTGAGGAGGAACTAAAATGAGTGAAGGGATTACTCTTTCCTTCCTCGTTAAATAATGCCGTCCAACCCGTTGCCAACCAAACTCCCTCCCCAATCACTCTCCCCCCATCTCTCTCCCTCGCGTCAACCCGTCTCCTTTCCCCTTCCTCGGGCCCATGGGTCGGCGCGGACAACACGATCTACGGAACACAGTTTCAAGTTCATTTGTTTCCTCCTTGTCTCAAGTTGGGGCGCTCAAAAGAGGGGTGGGTGGGAGTTTTTTTGTGATGGAGGGCGAGGGGGTGGCTGGGCGGTGGTTCGGAATTCAACCGTGATGTTCAGTGCCGGGACTACGTTTAACACCTGGCCTCCGCAGTCAGCCGGTCCAATTACTGGCTTAGGGTCTTTTCTGAGAGGAAAAATATATACGATCATATATATATATATATATATATATATACACACAATGATTTATTCTTTCCTCTCCTTCTTACGAACGAAAAAAAGCTATTGTGTTGCGATCTCTCGACTTCGATGAGAGGACGAGTATCGAAACGATTGGTTTTCGATGAGTTTCCAATCAAAACGTCCCTTTCCCATTACGGAGTGATCTCTAAATTGAATGCTATGGTGGGTGGGTGGGGGGGATTTAGAACCGCTTAGCAATAAGCCCTCTACCGTAATGAGTACTCTCTCCCTCCTCCCGTCATTTAATGCGTGCTCGATCCTTTCGATGGACCCCCTATAAATGCCGCGATTTCGCCTCCGATCTACCGGGTGCAACAGAGAACAGTATCAACAGAGAACGGATATCGGCAAGCGCCGCGGAAGAATCGGAAAAGAAAGAGGCCGAAAATGTTTCCGTTTTAAACGGTAATTCCACGCGAGAAGTGGAAGTGGGAAGTTTGTTTAAGCGACGGGAGTTTTCGTAAATGTGCAACCGAACGTCAATCCTGTTTGGGAATCATAAGTCGAAAGTAAGTACGAGAGAACCACATTAATTTCCGTTTTATTACTAAAAAAATACATTTCAAGGAGCTCGATATAGCTGGTAGAATGAAGAAACAATCAGTCCTGCGTCGTTTGCTTCCATTTAAGCCATCGGGGGGGGTGACTATGAGAACAACTGGTTTTGCCTTTATGATTGAACGTAAAACCGTACTGCCATTATAAAACTTTTTCTCCATTTACTCATACAATAGTCCGATGAAGATTTTTTGAGATACATAAGAGGCTTGAAATGTAATTACTGAATGAAACACAATTAGAGACCAAAATAAAGAGATCACCAGCTCGGAGATAACAGTTAGGGTAGCTAGTATATATGTATATTATCTTGGACATTTGTAATTAAATGTTAATTGATTTTGTTCCCGAATAACGTTTATTTTCTTTTACCATTGCAATTTTTTCATGCAGGTAGTTTCTCTCCATGTGAATTATATCTAATATGTACTTAATGCATGCCTGTTGTGCTCACTGGGCAAGAATTGGCTCATGCACATGGATTTGTCACCCCCTGCCACAGGCCCCTGCGGCGGTTTGCAGGGCATTACGTAGACGATGTCTCAATCGAGCATTGAAACGTTGTTCTTAATGGAGACTCTTACTCGGCGGAAGACCCGGATAGAATTTTTGCACAACAATATCAATATTAATAAACAATATCTCTATGGTCATGTACAAGGATACTATAAAATTTCAAGGAGATAAAGAGTTTTTGGGTTAGGAGCATAGGCTAATCGTAGATGAAATATTTAATATAGTTGATAGACTGTGATTCTACCGTAAATCAGAATGTTTGACTGTATTCGATATCAAGATTCGTGGCGTTGATTTGATCTAATATACGAATACTTAAAAAAAGCTAAAGGCAACCATGATACCGTCATGTCCCACTTACATGTAAAAATGTCCTAGAAGGGCCAGCCAAAAAAAGCCAAAGGTATTCCCACACCCCCCTCCTCCCGTTAGAAGTTAAAATTTTGAGAACGGAGGCGTGGGGGGGGACACGCACTGAGGGGGGGGGGGAATTGTCTCCTAGAAGGGCAATAATAACCCGCGTGGGGGGCATTTGTTGTTCCCGAGCTGTTCTCTCCATTTTCGTGAGGGTTAATGATGAATCGCCTGATTTCTCTCGTCCTGGATTCCCTTGTGAAGAGGAACTGTGTTCCTGAGGCTCTGGTGTGCATCTACCCCTATCCGTATGAATATATCAATTATTTTAATTAAAATAACAATAAAAGGACAGGGATCCGTAGACGGAATCGAACATTGTCCATAAAACAATAAGGATTACACGAATAGCATTGAATTTGAAATTTGCTTTTGAATTTTCCATACAAAATGAGTTCGCGCTTCATGATTGCATAAAACGGCGAGGTATCGAAAATGAGACTCAAATCGTTGAAGATTCCGGGCGAAGAACATTTGAATCTCATCAGAAAGTGAAAATTCACCAGATGCATTTTATGTTAACGCATATCAATTTAGAGTTTAAATAAACATCAAAATTACTCAGGGTTTTTAGAACAATAATTCTGGAAGCGATAAAAAGGATAGTGGTGTGGAGGCTGAAGATTGTGAAGTCTGCTTGCTTCCGGGTGTCACCGCATGTGTTGCTATCTGCTGACAATAGTTTTGCCGGAGTGGCAGCTGGTGTTCAGCCGATAAAAAAGGATAGTTGTGCTAACAGAAGAAATTGACCATTTACCAAATTTTAGAATTTCAAAGTAAAAAAGCACATTGCTTGTAATTGTTGCTCAAGTGACATCGACTAAATTTGAAGTAATATTTAAAGACTACCTTGTGGATAATGTCATGCTAATAGAATTTATTTAAATTCAAATTACAAACTTAGCACCTACATCGTCATTCTTATAATGTTTCAGGAACTATTAATGAAATGAACATATACGTCATGCTGAAGAAAGCAACAGAAAAATAAAAATCTAAGAGAACAGGAACAAAGACAGAAAAGGATGAAATTAGGCCACGAAGGAAAGTAAAAAGTACTCCGAGATGTACAGTAAATCTTAAAATATTACTATGTTGTACCAATCAGTAGAATCATAAACACCATGGGTGTGGAGTAATTTATTAATATGCGATTATTTGAAAAAATAAAACAAAGAGAATTAATATTCGTGTTCAACAAAAACCCTTCTCCGACCACCTCAAACTGTCGATAGTTTTATGGTAAAAAATACTAATAATTCTCATTTATATAATAGCATTCCAAAAAAAGCAGCAAGACCTTTTTCGTCTGAGGGAGAAATGCTTTTTCAGACAATTATTACCGTAGGCGTAATTTATTTATGGCTTTCAGGTTTGGCTCGGATAATTGAGTTGCCAGTTACATGGTATCTGAAGGGCGATAAAAAACTATTAGGATCAATGTCCGATTTCTAAAGCTCCGACTCCGATTCACATCAATAGGACTGAGTATTTCCTCAAGTCATCGTCAGCGTTTCAATCCGCAGATTTATCGACTACTATTCTCCATCCTTTCCTATTTAGCCCTGTCTCTCTTCCACCCTTTTGGTAGGTCTTCTTTCTAACGGCTCTGATAATTTGCCCAATTTATTAGTCCCTCTGTATTCCCCACGGAACCTTCCCCTCGATTTTTCCTTCCATTATATTCTTCTTGAACCCATTATGCCCCAGGGTGTGTCCTATTCACTTTATTCTTCTTTTCCTTAGAGTACTCCGCATTATTTTCCTCCGCTCTTCTCTACACTTCCTCTTTCCTATCTCTGTCCGTCCACTTGATTTTCGGCATTCTCCTCCAGCACCATGTTTCGAAGACTTCTATTCTACTTTGGTCTGTGTTTCCAATGGTCTATGTGTCTGATCCATAGAGTGCCATGCTCTATTTCCTCACTCAAGAGGGAATAAAACACGCGAGGAACTACTGTGACGTCGTTCGCGTGACCCCCCCCCCTTCAGATGCGTCGATGATTTAATCCGCCGGACAGGAGCTTTTCTTACGCGTGCCCCCCCCCTGGGGGTTCTTCGTCAGAGAGGACATTTCGGAGGCGAGGGATGCCGCCGGGCCATGGCGC
>WURS02011074.1:0-12357 GCA_011762765.2 Rhinocypha anisoptera | reverse complement strand
AAGAGGAACAGTATTCTACAATGGGGAGGACACATCCGAAAAACACAGTTCTGAGGGTAGTAGGGTCTCTTATGTCAGTGTGTCTATAAAGAAGGCCAACTACGAACATCGCCTTTGCAAAAATCCTCTTTAAGTGCTCCTTGAATGTTAACTTAGAGTCAAAGATGACTTCTAAGTCACAGTGGGAAGTAACATAAGGAACAAGTTCACGTGAGAGGGTGTATGAGTGGGAAAGGGGGTCCCTTTTCAGAGAAAAGGTCATCAATGCCGACTTGAAGGGGTTGATTTGTGACTGCCAATCGGAGCACCAAGTGGCCACCGAGGCGAGTAAAGACTGAAGGGACATGGAATCAGAAGGGCCGTCAATCTGCTTGAAAATTTTGCAGTCATCTGCGTATATTAAAATGTTGCATTCCAGGTGGATAACACGGTCAACAATGTCATCCATAAAGAGGGAAAATAGAAGGGGCCAAGGACTATACCCTGTGGCACCCTGGAAATTACGGGAAGAGTACTAGAGGAAGTTCCGTCTATTAAAACACTCTGGTTACGCAATAAAAGGAAGTTTTTAATTATCGATAAAAAGTTACCATGAAGATTGTAACGATGACAGAGTTAATGCAGTAGTAAGGAGTGATTTATCAAGTCGAATGCCTTGGACATCAAGCTGGGAGTTCAGTTCGAAAGATTTAGTAATATGATGGTGAAAGATGGCAAGATTTGAAAGACAGAATCCACCAGAAAGAAAGCCATGCTGATGGGGAGAGATATAGGGAAGGATGAAGTGAAGAAGACGGTCATGAATAATGTGTTCGAAAATATTACATAGTACTGGTAATATTGAGATGGGATGATAGTTTTTAACAAGATTCTTAAAGCCAGATTTTAGAATAGGAGTAACATTGGCATTTTTCACTGAGTAGGGAAGGAGCTGGTGGAAAAAAATCTGTTAAACAGTGAACCAACATGGCACAACCCAGTGGATTTGGAAGAAGGGAGTGCGTTTAAATAATTTAGAACTTCTATGGGAGTAGTTGAGAGGAGAGTGAATTGGGACAAATGAATTGAACTTCTGGAAGGGGGAAAGTGGGAGGGTTGTGGTTAAAATTAGCAAAAAAATGTTCTTTAAAAGCTGAGGGGCAATCACTGTCCTGGAAACACACATTGTGGTGAATTACAGAAACAGGAGTTCAGTGAACTTCCTTCTAGAGTTAATTAGAGTCCAAAACTTTTTTGAGTTGTCACGAATTCCTTCAGTTATACATACAATGTATTTTTTGTAGTCCCGATGCAGAAGAAAACAAGAGTGTCATCATAAGGATACAAACGTATCATGGGTGTGAGGATTCGGATGCCTTTTCCACAGTTGCCATACCCTGAGTTTGATTCCTAGTGCATGGGTCATTTCCGGGGAATGCCAGATGGGTCTCTTCTTGGACACAGGTCGCAAAGGGAAGAAATCTGCTATGGTGCCATGTCATAAAAGACATCCAGACCCTCCTCAGGGGTCCTGCACTCCAGGAGGGCCCAGGGAAGGAGGGAGAGGCCATGGTTGATCACAGGCCAGTCTGTTTTGGTTCAAACTCTTAGGACCCTGGGGGAATATGAAGGAGGAGGGGGTGGAAGGGGAAGGGTGACGGTGCACTGAGGGACTCATGGTCAGATGAGAAGATATTTCTACCCCCATGGAAAGTTGGAGGAAGGATAAGTTGAGTGTTGCCAGATTCTAGTGGGAGAAGGGTTACATTGTTCTAGCCCGAGTCCCATAATAAAGTGGTCGATGAAATAATTGTCCATTGGGGTAATGGCACGACCAGTAGTCAAGAAAGAATTATTTTCTTACTTCAAAAGTCCAAGTAGTTTCATGAGTAGAATATACAAGTTAGAGCATGATTCAGATTAAAACAATGGTAACACTTTTACCTTCCTTGTGAATCAAGCACTGGAATTATAATAATAATGCATTTTCATTCATGACAGTTAAAAGAATCAACAAGATAGGTTATTTGTTCAAAAATTTTAGAGTTAAGAAGTCTTTCGTGAGATGGTCTAACCTCAAGTGTAGATTTTCCTTGTTGGTAATGTTCAACAGGACACGCATGGACTCCAAAGTGAATAATAATAATAAAAGGTATTTATTGGGGTAATATTGAGACAACAGTGCTTTCCTCTACTTAACCCCTAAAAAAATTTGACTCAACCAAAGTCCAAACTCAATTCCTCCTAATCATGAATATGGAATGTTAACAACTAAGCTAACCATGAATCCATTCAAGATGAACTCTACATATTACACAGTATAGAAGACCTTGACTTAATGGATGTCCTACAAGAAAATAGTACAACTACACTGCCACAGTAGAATTTATTTTTCGTTAGTTTCACAGTTTTATTTTTTAATCTAGGCTGCTTCTGTCAAAGACAGGGTTGGAGTATCACCCACATCAATGGTTTTTGATGTGGTTAGGTGGAATACACTAGGTAAAGGTTAGTAGTAGTAGCAGTATTATTTTTGTTTATAGGATGCTTTGACAGCTATGGTCATTTTGCACCTCTTCAAATCTTAATAAAAACTCTGTTGGACAAATATAACACCCATGCCCTAGGTGGGACTCGAACCCGTGACCTTTGGGTTAGCCTGCAAGCTAGCTACCCCCAGGCTAAATATTAGTCCTCCTTTATTGTGATTACTTAAGGAAATGTGATTTAAACAAAATCTGAAGGATAATTCAAGTTAATCATAAGCTAATTTTGTCTAACTTGAGTGCTTCAAACGTTTCATTTGGTTAACTTCATTTTGCTTAATATGATGTAAAACATCATACTTATACATGAATGATCAAAATGTGAGAATTAACACATTATTGTTAGAGATTCTAGAAATACCTAAATTTGAAAAGGGCAATGCCATGCTTACAAAAATAAAGCAATCTTCATTTGCCTTGGAGGCATATTGTTTGTAGAATTTTAGTACATATTCAGTGGAAAAATTGCTTCATTATACACAAAAAATTAATAATTACTCTCTAAATTTAAAATAATAGAGGAGACGAGGGAAATGGGGGAGATTAATGGATAACCATGCTACAATCCATGACTTCAGTTGTAAACATTTACCTTTCAATAGTATTCATACCAATGATTGTATTTTTCCTCAATAAAAGGTTTATTTAATTAAAGTTTTGTAATGTAAGGGGATTTATTAAGGAACACCAAAATTATCAAGACAAATCAAACCAAATATTTTTCCAACTACCTTTAAAATTATAGAATTGGTAAATCTTCACACTTGGGAACCTCTAGGCTTTATACAAGCTAATGCAAGATTATCATTGAAACCAAGGGCAGAGTGATAAGTATGCATTCAAAACTGGTAAGAGCCCCAACTTTTCCTCAAGATCCCTGAAGGCCCGAGACCATAAGAGGGTCCTAGCTTGTGTACTAGAATGAAAATTGATGCCTTATTTTATTCATTGTAGTATCTGATCCTCTCTTGCTCAGAATCTGTGAGTCAGCACTTACTTTAAGAACTTTTATTGCTCCATAATCCCTTTGGTGACGCGCGTATTGAGCTGCTAGGGACTCGGAAAGGAGAGTTACACGACTCTCTAGGCTACGAATCCTTTCCTCCTGAGAGGCGGTAAGAAGACGCCAATCTGCTTCTGCCTCCTCCCATCTCCTGGTTGAACCAAATTAAGAAAACAAATATTTTTCAAATTAACTGTGCCACACTGAATATATTTTATATAAGAGATCAAAATAAATCATAAAGCAATGATTATAACAAACAACAGACGTTAAGACATGTACTCACCTTATCATATTCCCATAATTATTTTGCTCCGTACCTCTCTGCTGCCTTTCAAAAAAGAGCTTTTCTGAGAGGTCTTTCACAGTCATTTCCAACTACAATAAAATAAGGTAAAAATAATTTTAAGATAATTAAAAATGCAGTAGCGAACAAATCTAAAAAGTTTGAATACGAGCCTGTTCACAAGAGAGAATGTTATGCTATATGCACATTTTACCGTCCACATTTAAGATTTCCTCCCTAATAATATTTTGTTAAGTCGAAACCAAGGTCGTGCACAAAAAAGTTTACGAGAAGAAACAGTTAATATCTCAGTATGAATCGCTTCCAAAAACGTCTGCAACTACCCGAACATTTATCTGCTTCTAGAAAAACATACCTCATCCTTTTCCACCATCAAACGCTTTCGATCAGCTTGAAAGCTTGCTTCTAATCTTGATTTCTCCTCAGAAAGTGTCGTCAGAGATTCAGACAGAGTTTCTATCTAAAAAAAAGTACCTTATGTTAATTATCAAAAGCATACTGCTGGTGGCTAAGACATTAATTCTGTGCTTAAAGATGAAAGAGATTCATCGAGATATATCTATTTACTTCACGAAATGTCTTGGTTTCACATATTTCCTCTTCTTTCTGTTTTTCAGAATCGGTAGCATTTTCTTTTTTCCCTTTCAATGTAGTTTTCTTTGTACTTTTGGGACGTCCACTGAGGGCCTTCAAACTTGCTTCTAAAGCATCCTTCTCCTTTGTGAGACCTTTATATGCAGTCACGACGTCTAGAAGGAAGAAAACAGGAATAATTCCACTTCAAAAAAGCCTATTGGCGATATCGAGAAATTACTTCAATTTTAATAGACATGCAACTTACCACATAAACGTGCTTTATATTGCTTTATCTTTTCCTGTTGCTTATCGATTATTTCTCGTAAATCTTTGTCCTTTTCCATTGTTATTCAGGTATTTCATGGCATGCTACGTGGGCAATATTTAAAAACAATGATAGCATTACATTACAAATCATAGGAAATACCAACGATAAATAAAGTATTAAATTTCGTCAGCTAAGATCAGATTTATAGATAAAGTCATGCGTTGAATATTTTATTTAATCTTTGTTGTAGTCCCATATATGCTCGCATTTTTACTGCATGCTAACGTACGATGATATCACAATAAAAAGATAAAATACCTTGTACATGACATTTTATTTGTGATTTGTATTAACAAGGTTGGTTTGACTGAAAAACACGAAGTCCGAAATATACGCCATCTCGTTACTCAGCTGTCCAATAACGTTTTTTTCTTTTATGGTACACAATTGGGTTAGCTGAACTTCGCCTACCGATCACCAGCCCACTGGTACTTCACGGCAGGGCGGACAACCGAATACAAAAAAACCGCAGGAGACGGCCGCATATAATCGCTTAGTATTCCTAAACGGCATCCAACATCTCAAATGTGATGAAGGAAGGAATACTGCATGTACTAACACAAACTACAGCTCTCTGATACACCTCATTTTACTTCAAGGGCTGGGAAAATACTTTTTTATAAGCCAAATTGGGTAGCAAATATGGAAACTCGATCATTACTCGGAAAGTAATACTGAAAGAATGACCTTACAATCACCGCCACCATGCTCCGGAAGTCAGCCCACCCTTGAGATCTATATATTTTATTTATTTTTGCCTTTTTTGGGAAAAAACCCTTCTCCTGAATTCGATTCTAAAAGCGAGAACCTTACCATCGCCGCCACCGTGTTCCGCGATCATGTCCCACCTTATTGCTGTATTATTTTTTTCAATTTTTTCACCCCCTTCTCCAGGATTCGATTCGGGGAACTTTGGTTCTAATGACGATGATCTTACCAACGCTGCCAGGTTGTTCCGTGAGTGTAGCCCACCCTCGAGCTCTATATATATTATTTATATTACAATTTTAAAAAAACCCTTCTTTTGGATGCGATCCGGGGAACTTCGTTTCTAAAGGCGACCTTACCATCGCCACCACCGAGTTCAGTGAGCGTACCCACCCTCGAGCTCTCTATAGTTTAATTATTTCAGACATTTGTTTTTTTTAACACCATTCTCTGGGATTCGATCCGGGGAACTTCCATTCTAAAGCCGATAACCTTACCATCGCCGCCACCGTGGTGCGTGAGCGTAGCTGAGTCGAAGGACCTATGATATGTCCGAACTCGTCCATAGCACAGACTAGACTCTAGATAGTTTATCTTCTTCCATGGTTTAGTCTGTGTCCATAGAGTTATAATATTATAACTCTATGGACCGAGGCCATCCGACGCCCGTCCCCTTTTTCTTGCGATTTTAAATTGTAATGTTGGCAAAATACTGCCACAACGCCACATTGGGAAAACTTTATAAAATCATGACAAACGCAAAAGAGAAATATTCTGGATGGGTATCTTAAATAGATAAATATATACATACACATTAGCTAAGTAAGAACTAATTGTATTAAAATTTGTATTAATTTGTCTTTTCCAGTGGTCGCCAAGCCTAGATTTAATAATTTATTAGCTAAATACTCTCAGCTTCAAAGAAATGTTACCTTCTGCAATTTAAAACATTAATTCGAATTTGAAAATCTTACTTTAGAAATTCATTGTTTGTTCTGTGTATAGTTTCAAATAGCAAATCTGAAAAATATCTATGCTTCTTATTGGATAAAGAATTTTCATCATTTAAAAATGGAGGGAGAGATTTGATATTTCTGAATCCACTCTTACGCCATCATTATGTCATTATAAATTTTATATGTTGGTAATTATTTTGTCTCCTTATTTTAGTCAACACGCTTTAGTTTTAATGAGTCAAATTGTGGTAGCATCACAAGTGTAACTTGCAGGTGTCTGCTTTCTTAGAAATAGTAATACCAGGCATCTAGCCTAATGTGGTATGTGACAGTATTTTTATTATAACTTAAAATGCTGTTGTCACATGTTCCTAATGGGTTGCTTATAATTCTTAGCAATGGGTCCTAATGTACGTTAATTTTAGTCGCCAGGTTGGTGAATGGGACAATAAGAGTATAAGGTTAGAAATTATGTATATTCCTTTAATTCCAGGTGAAAAATTAGCTGAACTGCTGAATATATCCAATACTATGGCTGCAAATCCACCATCACTTATGTTGCTTGAACTAAGCCATAGTCTAAATCTCGACGAAGAAGCTCTTTGCCGACTTCCGGAAGAGACACGACCTATATTTGTGCTTGAATGGTTACGTTTTTTGGATAAAGTCCTCCCAGTGGCACACAAGGTGAGCGTTTATCAAATATCATGACGGTAAAGTTCCAGTGTAGCTCCTCATATGTGCTTAAAGTGTTTACTATCAATTGTTTACAAATCTCAAAATTGTTTACTCGTAATTGAAGACACTCATAGAATAGACACACTTGAAATAAATTTTATTATTTTTAGTTCGTTTGTAAATTTTGTTATTCCTCGCAGAAAATATTGGAAGTTTCTTGGATAACCGGAATGTTTTCGGAAGCTATAGAGAACAATTGTAATTAAATCCGGCTAAAGAATTGTTTGGAAGACTGCCAATTCATATATATTCCACTAAAATTCCTGAAGATTAAATATATTTTCATTTCACCTTTTATTTGATCTCCATTATGGAATATTAACAGGTGACATTTACTTTTATGTCACTAATAAAACTGTTATGAATTTTAATATTTTTCATTGCCAAGTCTTAAATTATTACTCTGGTCCTTGAAATGATTTACAAAAAGGCTCGCATTGACCAAAAAATTCACCTTCCTATGAGTAAACAATTAATACCACATAATTAACTTTCGGTAAAGGTATTTTCAAGTTATATGCTTGGGATATATTAATAATTCATGGTAATGTGCTAATTTATTCTTTATGATGATTGAAGGAAAGTACAAAAGTTCGACAACCTTCATGTCCACAACTGAAATATAACAGGCACACTCAATCGTCCATGGAAACATTTATCAAATGTGGACAGCAAATTGATCTGCCATTTCCGTCACTTCCTTTTTTGACGAGTGTAAACTGCTCGGGTGATTACTTCGGTAGATCAGGTGAACAGTAAAATAATGTGTAAACCTAAATTATGCAAGAGAAATGCAGTTAGAGATACTGCATATTTCACATTCCATATACTTGAAAATGCAATCTTTAATTGATGAATATACTAATAATGATATTGGAATACCATTGGTATGGTATCGAAAACGTAGTGTGAAACTTATCATGTTTTCAAATAGAAAGTTCTCTCAGCAATGTTCTCACACCTAATCTATAAAATTGTAATAAAATAGTTGACATTCTTACTTTATAAGACACTCATGGCATCACAACCACTTGAGTTGGGCAAGTTATTACTGTTATTACCAAAATAGTAAGCAACCACAGTGCCAAAATATGTTGAAATATACCAAACATGGATTTTTACATTAAAAATAAGTAATAATTTTAATATTCTCCATCCAGAATAATTTTCGAAAGACGATTGCACTAGAATTGTTATAGTATATCAAATTCTAAAAAGGATTGTTCAATAAAAAGCAATATTTAACATTTTATTCAGTTATGAATAAAATGCCAAATTGCAAGCAAAGCAAGTTTTTACATTATGTAATATTGGTTTTGATTATAAGAGAGTTGTTGTTCATGACAAATTATTTGGACACCTTTCTTATGTATTTTAAAAATAGAGGCAGAAATAATTGCAGATCTACATAGAATTATAATGCACATGATAGGACTGCACATTTCACCATCAAATGAATAATATAAATATTTTTTACTCATAGTTTCTTCCATTGTCTTAACAGGTAACAAGTTGAGCAAAGCTTGAGAAGGAGAGTTAGTATGATTACTATATTGGTATTTTCTTCTTATGCGTTTTAATTCTCTTTATTTTCAAATGCATAAGGGTGATATTGTATGGAATTAAAACATTATCATTAGGTATGAAAAATGTATTTTTTCACATATACACTTTACTATGGCCTAGATTTTCATGTATTCCATTATCATCATCATTCTGATCGTAGTGGTGATATAATATCTCAAAACCTAAGTTGTAGAGAAGTTTATTTGTAAAAAATTGCATTTATTCATTTGTTTTAATTTCTTCTTCCATGCTTCTTGTTACACTCTCTGACTCCATTCAGGTAACAGTAAAAAAAAACCAAAATCTTGAATTAACTCACAATTTACTTCAATTATTTTCATAAAGGACACTGTCGTTTATTGCAATTATCCGATGCTGAATGCTCTATGATAATATTTCAATTATGTTATCATTCCATTTTGGACCACTATGAAAGATTATTTATCATGAATTGTCCATTAGTAGTAGTCCAATAGTGTTTGCGGGTTTGAAAAAGTAGAAAACTTAGAAGAATGCATAGGATATTTTCTTTTCTTTTTTTTTTGAATTGCAATGTTCTGTAAACTCTGAATCAAGCGAGTACAAGTATTTTAAGGTCCATATAATAATTTTCTTGGATACCTTTGTTTATTTTGGATTTAGAGGAAGAATACATTCTGTGGTAAAATGTTGAGTGACTGGAGAGCTCTGAAAGTATTTCATTTTTCAAACTACTCCTGTTTTGCAGAGAACACAGAGTAACCATTTCATGCTAAATACATATTTTGTTGCAGATGTTTTTATTTACAGGTATTTTTCCTATTGACTCAAGAAAAATATCATGGTTAAACTCTGTATTTAATATTTATAAATAATAATAAAATAAATAAGTTGTCATGGTTGTGTTCAAATAAATATCTACATAATAGGTTTATTTAAGATTGCACAAAACCGTCAAAATATCCAGTGAGATTTGAAAATGATTTCTTTTGTCCAATAATTTTTAGGTAAGGTTTAATAACATTCAAGCTAATTTTATGGCTTAAACATGAGGTGGACATGGGAATCCTCTAAGGAGCAAGCAGGGACTTATTTGAAGTATTCACCAGGGTGCTTCCCCTCTTTCCTCCCAAGGCCAATGGAAAGAGCACTCTTAGAGAAAAAGCGACAGACTCCTCAGAGAGGCTTGACTGATGAATCCACTGCCTACCTATTCGAATTCCATTTGCCACAGTCTAGATCAGAGAAACAGATAAAACATTAAATTCTCCTGAGGGTGTGAAACTGGCATAGCTCATTTTGTTAGAATAATTTTCTATCTCACTAAACGTATAGGAGGTAAAGACATCACCACACTACATTTGGGGCAATGCCTTAAATTTCTGTTTTAGAGTGATGGTTAGTTTTGGATGGATGAATCTCATTTAGGATATTGATGGATAATATTGTCATAAGTAATTTTGGTTCAAATTGTGAATAGTTACATTTTTTTATTCTTTCATTTTTGTCTTTGGCTAACTTTTAACATTGTGACCTATTTTTTCAGTCTGACATACGTGGATGCCAGCAGCGCCTTGTATCTCAACTTCTTGATCGACTTGGTGATTCTCCGGGTCCTCCAACACGCCAATTGATTGCTTCCAACCTTGCTACTCTTTTTGTGGTCGGTGAACCTCCACCCCCTTTTGCAGCTGTTGATGCTTGTTTAGCTATATTGCGTAGCCGTGATGACACTCCTACCCAGCTCCCAACAAGACTGTGAGTCAATCAAGTAAAATTCCAGCACTTTTTATCCACATTGCATATTTTGGTTTTGATCTTTGCCAAGTGACTTTTTCAGAAGGACAAAGAACTAATGAATCCAACCCATTCCTTTGTGTTTATTGTTTGTGCTACAAATCACAGGCATGCCATATAAATTTTTACTGGATGTAAGCCAATGTAAAATGTATTTTCTGTTACTACATAATTCTTTGTTAATGGTGTGATGGCCATGCTTCTACTGGTAAATTGGTGAAAATAGAGTCTCCCACAAATAGTCTCCATTGCATATGTAATTCACATAATAGGAGTTCTTTTATTTGTATGTGCCATCTACAGTAAATTTTCAAAGCATATTTTCAAATAATTTTGTTACTTGGATTTTTATTGAGGTACTCCAAAGTCGTCTCTGAACCCATCAGAGTTGGGTGCTGAACTCTGTCGCCACTATAAGGCCATGTCCAACTACATACTTTGCTGCCAAACTAGTATTCAAACCTAGAGTTCAATACTACATATTTTGGTAGTAATCCACAGTGTTAGGACAAATATAGTTTCTCTGTACCTTCATTACAGAAATGAAACAATTTTTTATTCCTCATAATATAATTTATTTATAGCCTAGTTTACATGCAGAGTGACATCTACAGGTTGACACCTGAAGATGTTGATCTGCAATGAAACTTAGATCATAAATAAATTATTTTACATGGAATTACAAATGTGTAATTGTGAAGCAGTTCTACCAAGCAACACCAGAAACCATTTTCTATATTTCTGTCTATCCTGTTTTTTTTCTGTGAAATTTTATCTCATCTGCCATAATTTTGATTATCATTTTGCATGTTTTGATAAAACCAAATCAAGTAGCTCAGTTATCATTTCTTGAGTAAATTAGTTTATTCTGGCAAATTAAATAATTCAGAAATAGAATTGCTTATTGTTATTTGGAGGTCATGATATCCCAATGGGGTATAGTGCTTGGTAAGTGAATGGAAGCTCCTGGTGATGCCTCTGATTTTAACCAGTAAAACTAAAGCTGAGTTCCTGGTATGAGATCTTCCTTGAAAGCCATAGGCGGCAAAGGAAGAGAATCAGACCCCCTATCCTATCTTGTGAATTTACATATGCTATCAGGCTTAGTACTGGGTGAGCTGCACCCTAATCTATTAAACCAGGCTAAGAGTCTGGTTGAAAAATGTCATATTTTCATGCTGTTAGTTGTCAGTATGAATTTATAATAATATTATTTAAAGAAGACATTATGTAATATAATTGCTGGTAAAATGTTTATCCTTCTTTTCTATTTCATTTTGAAATTTCATGTCATATTTTTGACTGTAGCCATTTAGATAATATTTTTCAATTTTTTAGACTCGATTCTTTTTCATGGTGAAATAAATACCAAACTTCCATAGATAAATATTTACATATTATGACCAGAGTTTGTGTTATTATACCATCATCAGATACACAAATGCATCCCAAAGCCTCCTTACAAATATAAGTGGGGAGAGAAAGAGAGGGGGAGGGGTAGTGGGTGGCAGAATGGAAGTGTGGTGGAGGAGAGGGAGGGAGGATGTAGGTTTGGAGTTGATGTGCTAGAGGGTTGTCAATTAGGGATATAGAGAAAACCAGCACACACAACAGACCTTTGAATGGCCCCAGATAAGAGACAAGGTTAAAGAGCAAAGACTGAAGTTTCAGTCGTGGTGTGGTGGAATTTTAACATGTTGAGTAAATGATTGATGTAATTTTCCACAAAAAATATATTTATTGCAACCTAGATTTCGATGCTACAGCATCATCATCAGGCACTGAAATGGCAAATTACACTCATATATATATGTATATCTATTCATTATTATTATCTATTATGTGGTCATTGGGGGGTGAGAATGGGTATGGGG
>WURS02011053.1:0-12357 GCA_011762765.2 Rhinocypha anisoptera | reverse complement strand
GGCTGCAACCTTTACAAATGAATGTTTTTTCGTCCTAGGGTAAGAGTCTTCGACCTCGCTTCGCTCGGTCTCGACAAAAATACATTAAACGACGTATGCAATCGTCTCGCATAAATCATTTAACTTATTTTTATTAATTGATTTTAAAATTCTAAAAATACAACCGCAATACGTAATTTGTTAACCAAAAAAAAGATTGATGACATTTCACCATCTTTCCAAGCAAAAATGACGCAAAGTGACGCTATTGGTAGTGATAGTGATTTGATGGAACTCTCAAAAAACCTCTCAAACTGGTGCTTTTGACCTTTGGCTGCAATGCCAACGCGTGACAGACTCGACATTAGCACTTTTTGCATACGTTGAGTGACACCTCACCAAACGCAGTAAAGCAGAAATATTTGCAGCAATTCATACCGAGTGCTGATTGATTGTCATACTCCTTAACTTTACAACAATCTCGTTTCATGGCAAAGGCCATTTGACTCCAGCTAAGGTTATTTCTCTTTCTCTCTCTCCCTTTTGGTTACTTCCCTTTTTGACATGCAAGTTTAGTTTAACGCTTCCAGAGTAATTCTGTCCAGAATTCCACCCATTTAGGAGGAAATGATGAAATAAACTGTCACTCAGGATAGAAGTTTACTCACTCAATGATTCTTGAACTCCCCACAGCGCTAAATCTGGCAACTATCCCTGACGGTCTGTCAAATAGCATCGCACAGTTCCTTGATGGTTCGCGAGAATTGCGCCATGAATTGAATTCACTTTTACTATCCCCACTCTCTCTCTCTCTCTCTCTCTTTCTTTACTCTCACTTTTATTTGCTCTTTTTCGTTTTTTGCACGATTTTACCGTGCGATACGAGATTGAGAAAGGGAAGAAAGCTAAAAACAAAGAACTCCGTGCCAAGCAGAGTCAATATTTTTGGGCACTGCTCTACATCGTGAAACTAGCAAGCCAGCACATTTTCTGATTGGCCTGCCAGAATGCGGAAGAGAGTTTGGGTATCACAACGCTTCTACGTGCGTTGATGACATCGGCAAACAAACCTCTCATACAATGGATATTACGATGCACGCTTCTACGTTAAACCCAATTCCTTCTTGCCTTCTCGGGAATATATAAATAAAGATATATTTATATACCCGGACCCTGATTGATTGGCACATCGACTCGATTAGTCGCTCTAGTTTAAATCTAATTTACTTTTTTTACTTCGTATTCAGTATTCGAAATCAAACAGAGAACTTTTTTAGTTTCCAAAATAATGGCCAATTAATCATACACTCTAATGGACTTGTTGATAGTGAGTGTGTGAGTTGACTTGGCACGGAAAACAACCCCACGGTGCAGTGTGGCATCGTAAGTTGCAATGTGCCAGACTGGGTGGTACAAGTGGAAAAGCGAACAATGAACTGCCACTTGCAAGTTGGTAGCACGCCAGTTTCTTCCCTGACAAAGCGTGGTGATGTAACCCACAGCCAACCTACGAATTTGCCGTCGAATCGAACTCGGGTTGGAGTTTGGGTGAGTCAAATCTAAATAAACACACACACACACTCACTCACTTGTCGATTGACGTCAACGCTGGAGATGAATCAAACGAATTGATCTCGATCGAGCACCGATGGGCCATTTTGAGTTGCACCTAAACTAACCCACAAAAGTGTTGGCCTCGAGGTCTCGAACACTTGGCGAGCGCACAATTGGCTCCCGTTGGCACCATTGGATGTCTTTTGACGCCTTCCGCGCCACAGTCATTCAAATTAACACACAGACGTGACTCGAGTCTGTTTGGGGATGGCCTAATTCTTCTTAATTCTAACTTAATAGATGAATAATCTGGTTCTGGTTTTGGCGGGAGGTTATGCGAGATGCGTTTTGCGTCTAAATATAAAATGCCTCTCAATTGCATTGAAACTAGAGCCGTGTGGTGAGTCACTGCAGTCACGTCAGCCACACATTAGAGAGAGTGATTCGCGTCATGCTCTCGATTCTACAGTGATAGTCTTTGTCTTAACAAGTCGACAACCAGAAGCTGAGCAAACACACACACACACACACACACTTGGTGGCCTCACAGTCAGGAAGTAAATCAACAAGCGAGCGCAACATGAGCTCACTGCTGACTCAAGGTGTGAGGATGGTTGTTAAGTTCGACAATTAGCTCGCATTGACGATTCACAGTCGACAAGCAGTAACAGAGGCTAACTTGACGTGCCGCGCCTACTCTTGGTGTGGCGTAACCTCCCAGTCGCCGTTGGTAGAGTGCTTCAAGCCATCCACCGACCCAATCGAGCCACACACCAAGCACACTAGTCGGCCGAATCGGTTCGCTGCTCATTCTATCCCCGAACCTTCAAGCGTCAAGTTACTCATTGGCAGTTGTGTTTGCATAATCAAACCAGCTGAGTGTCTGGCAAATTTTCCATGGACTCGGCTTTCACCTCGAAGCCCACTGCGGGCTGGAATGCCTCTCGGGGACGCTCAACTCGCAAGTCGTCATTGAAACGCTCCAAGTCGTTACACTGTGCCAAGTCTCGTCAATTGGAAAATGGTCCATCTCGTCAACTTACCCAATTGGAACGTCATGCAACCAATGTGAATCAAAGCAACAAGGACAAGAATATCAATGGATATTATTATGCGAATCGACGCCATCACAGTACTAACGACTACATGGCTGAATATGACAATGAAAATTTAGCTTATGGCAATAGCAATGATTGGCAAGGTTGGATATTAAACTCAAGTAGTCACAATCTTTACTATGAGTTTCAAAATGGAAAAACCAACAATGGCCAACGTGGAAGTTGTAGTAGTGGTACAAGTCTTATGAGCCTCAACGATATCACCACTGGTAGATCGTATCAAGAGGAAGTGTTTGCAGATGATGCTACCGCAACTCAACTGTCTTGCAAGATGAGTATGCTTTCCGTATCTAAACCAGAAACTGGCCGTGGTGTGCCCGGGTACAAAAACAACAATTATGGAATGTATGTTCCAGAGCCTAATCCGTTTGAGTTAAGCTATGAAAACGAAGATGACAACGTTTGGGACGACTTGGCACCGGAAAAGATTTTTGACAAGAAAATGAGCGACTCTAGTATAAACTCAGCTTACAAAGGATCATACTCAAGCAGTGGCAGTCGATCAAGCAGTGAATCAAGCAGTGGTTCAAAGAAAGTAACTCACAGTCCCTATCGATTTTACATAATTAAACAACGCAATTACCCGCCAATGTATTTGGGCAATGGTGCCAATCGACGCCGTATCTACCGAGTGTTGGTTCTTGGATATCCCTCGTCGGGCAAATCTACCTTGATTGAACAACTCTGTGAGGTGCTCAACGAAACACCAGAAGTCAAATTTAATCCAGCCAATGCACAAGAGCTAAATCAAACAACCAATCTGTTGATGCATTTTTTGGAAAGTGACTCGTTTGACAAATACTTACTGCAAATGCCGGTCACTGATTACCAGCCTGATGCATATCTCATTTTGTTCAATGTCAACAACAGGTAAGATTTGAGTACTAGTTTTTATTTGTAATTAATAAAACACGTCATATTTTGTTAGAGATTCATTTAATGGTGTCAAGAAAACACTTGTTGACTTGCAACGCTGGGACGACTTGGAGACCAAGAGTGTCATCATTATCGCCAACAAATCCGATTTGGTACGTGGACGTTGTGTCACTCGCAAAGGTAAAATAAACTGTTAACATTTTTTTTGATTTCACTAATAATTTGTTTGGCGAATATACATTTGTTATTTAACAGAAGCGCGTGAGTTAGCATGTGCCAACAACTGCAAATACATTGAAACGAGTTGTACTATTTCGCACAACATTGATGCTTTGCTTCAAGGCATTGGATGGCAAATTTGTCTCAAAGAGCAAAAATTGCAACAACTAAACAATAAAGGTATTGTATAAAATTATAATATTTAGTCGTAATAATTATTATTATTGTTACACCAACACTAGATCTGGAGCCAGGGGATGGTTACAAGCTAAAACGAAAATCAAGTTTCTTTAAACGAATTTTGCGCAGAACTGCAATCAACAAGTCAAAGTCATGCGATAATTTGCATGTACTGTAGGGGCAAAACTGAATTACATAATACAATTATACACACATAGCCACTGCCTCAGCATGCACACGTTGATATATATATTGTGTAAAATTCTTTGTGGATTCCCCCTTTTTGTAACACGTTTGAAAATATAAATTTTACTTTAATAAAAATGATTGTTTGTACTGGAAGTTTCCGACAGTTCTTCTCTTGATTCACGGTGAGCACGTTGCCAGAGGGTAAACAGAACAAACATGGAGCTGATAGTAGCAAGACTGCCATAGTTGAACCAATAAACAATCAGTGTTGTGGTGTCGATCATTGAAGTGCAAATGGTACAGAAGATTGCAATCATCGTGCCACCCGAACATACAAAAATACCTCCAACTGAATCGGTAATCTCGAGGTGTTGCTCAATGTACGAGTAGGTTGAAGTGAGCACCACAGAAAATCCCGCTCCCAGACAAGCTTGACTAGCCCAAAAGACCCATTTGGACCACTGGTAGTGACTGCATAGCACCACAAACGTATTACCTAACGCAATCAACACGTAAAATACTGGTAGAATTTGCTGTGGGCGCACTTTGAGCACTAGCAATATTAACAGTCCTCTGGCCAAAGCGAACGCACCTGAAACAAGTTTATACATGTGGTTAGATTAAAAAATAAAAATTATTTAATACATAATTTATGAGTATATTGTATATTCAATATCTATAAGATATAGTTAGATCCACATTGAAATAAATTAAAATACAGAGAAACAATTAGTAAAAGACTCGATTGGTTGACAACTCGATTCTCTTAACCCTTTTGCTCCCAATAGCGCTATCGGGAGGTATGTGTCTGCTCATTCAATTAGCGATATAAGGCTTATCTTTTACTAATAATCTTTGGGATCAAATAGGTTAACATTTACCAAAACTTTTTATATAAAGAGATTAAAACGAAAAGTATTTTAAAAATTAATTAGTGTGTGTGCATGTGTTTGAAGTGATTTCTAGACTCGTATTGGTTGACAAGCCTTTCTCCTACACAGTGTAGTTAGGTACACACTGTATGCATAATATTAATCTAACCAATACATTCTAATATTTTCATAAAATCTGTATCAAAAACAAAAATAACACTCACGAATTTTCAGGTACAAGCTAGTTTATTGATTATATAAACTATCATGCTAACACAACTTATATTACGTATCAAATTAAAAATTTTCCCTGCCAAACTTTGAAATGTTTCAATATTAAATTTGGTTTTGACAAGAACATTTTTTGTGTTTGTATAGAGGCAAATTGTAATTTATCTTAATAAACAATATAAAATTTGGCACCAAACTCAATAACTTATAAAATGAACAAATATAACATTACCTGCCATGATGGACTGAGTTAGTGCGGCTACTTGATCATCAAAATGAAGATAGGAATGTTTAGAGTAGAGCGGTATCAGTTGAAAATTAGTAATTTCCATGCCCACATAAGGGCCAATCATAAAAATACTGAGCAGAATTGAGACTAAGTGATATTTGGATAGCATTTGACAGGTAGAACCACTTGAAGTTGATGTGCTTTGTCTTGGTGGACTGTAACGCCGGTAGAAGTGCGAAACCATCATCAGCAACGAAACTGACAGCAAAAAACCGCCAACAATGCCAAATGGAATCTCGATGTGTGACGTTGTTTTTTCCTTGTGCGTCAAACTTTGATTCTTTGCATCAACTACGGTGATATTTTTCGATAAAAACGGTCGACTTATTTGAGGTGAAACAAAAGTTCCAAGAGAATAAGCAAATTGATTGCCTGTATATAGAAAATTTGTAAATGATTGTATATGATTGTATTTTCTCTTTACCAAGCAAGTAGATTGGTGCATCCGAAGACCACAAATCAATGGTCCAAACTATCGCCGCAGTATCGAATCCACCAGATACAAACCCAGCAACAACTGAACACAAAATTAAATTAAGTTATACATATCTGTATTAATAAATTTAAAAAAAATTTTACTGACTGGTTACGAGAAACAGTTGATAAAGTTGTGTGCAGTAGGGTGCAAGTGCAATGTCAATTGCAAAAAACAATAGCAAAATTGCTAGAAGAAACTGACGGTTAAAATAGTTGTAGAGCGTGCCATCTAAAGTTTTAGATTTATTATTATTATATTTATTTTTCAATAGCCAATTAAGTATCAAATAAAATTAAATTACTTATAAGAGCACCAAACATGTATAAGATGCCAATCGAGCCAATTACGTAAGACATATGCTCGAGATCGGTATTGACTCGGCTTTGAAGCTCATCTAAAGCAGGTCCTGATGAGGATATATATTTAATATAAAATTGGTTAAATTATTTCATTTTAAACATATTGAAATAAAATAAAATTATTAATCTTACGTTAATTATTTTTTTAATGAAACACTAAAAAATCAAAAAGCTTATCTAAAGACTTTTTCTTAAACTAATTAAAACAATTTCCTTAAGTTAAAATTAATCAAGATAATTCAGCATATATTCAGTTTAACTTTAAACAATTTTACAATCAACATAAAAAGTGCACATACCAAGAATGTAAGTAGTTAAACCCTAAGTGCATTTGAAGTAAAGATGAACCACAATAAAGAAGATAGAGTAAAAGAGCAAAAGAAAGAGAAAACACATTAACATGTTAGTGTGGGAGAAGTGGTGAATCGATAGGATTTTTATTATCATTATTATTATTATTTGTAGCCTTACATAGGCAAAGTTGGCAAAGAGAAGAAGACATGTCATTGTAATTCGATGCCGACGGGTCACTTCCATGGTGGCGGTCAAGAACCAAATTTAAAGTGGAGAAAGCCGGATAGAGAGAGAAAGAGTTGGTGAGAAAATGAAGGAGGAAGAGAGTAAGAGAGAATAAAAGAGAGAGAGAGAGTTGGTGAGAGAGTGTGAAAAGAATAAGAGAGAAAGAGAGAGCGAGAGAGTTGGTGAGAGAGTGAGAGAATAAATAAGAGAGTGAGAGAGAGAGAATGAAGGAGAGAAAGAGTGAGAGAGCGAATAAAAGAGAGAGAGAGAAAGTTGTTGAAAGAGTGAGAGAAAGAATAAAAAAGGGAGAGAAAGAGAGTTGGTGAATGAGTGAGAAATAGAGAGAGAGAGAGAGAGAGAGAGAGATGATGCCTCGGTGATGGTTGAGTGATGAGTCTAGTGGTGGCCAGTGGACATCGATATTGATCGATTAGGTGCATTCTCTCTCTCTCTCTCTCTCTCTCTCTCTCTCTCTCTCTTTCCCACATTACCCGGTCTCCAAGGTGGTCGTCATGCCGGACAATATGTGTATAATGCGTACTAATCTTATCAAGTAAACCATCACGGACGTAGTGTAAAACACAAGAGTGGTCTCTCTCTCTCTCTCTCTTTCTCTAACACTCAGGCACCCCAGAATGGAAATGAGAAAAAATAATAGATTAATTAATTAACAAAAATAATAGAAAAGAAAGTTATTTTAGTAATGTGAGAGAAAATGAAAGCGTAAAGAATAAGAAAATTAGGTGCACGTAAAATATATATATAGAGTAGGACAAATGAGAAGATTGGCAGACAATCAATCATTACGTAAAGAGTTTTTTTGCTATCTCATTGCATCATCATTGTTTTCACGGATCAATCAATTAACACACACACATACACATACTACTGTATCAAGTTAATAAATATTTTTAAAAAATAATCATTTTATTTATTTATTAATTTAAATTAAAAAAAGAATTTGTATTCTTGTGTCAAATTAACATTTATATTGAATCTATACTAATTGTGGGTATATATAGTTGCCATAAAAGAAAACATAAAATTACATTGTATAAAAAATATTTTTTGTGTGTTAAAATTAGTAATAAACAGTAAGTATATATATAAATATAATAAAGGAAAAAACTTATTAGTGTGTGCTGTGTTGGTGTAATAGATAGATATAAAATAAAATAAAATAATAAAGTGCAACAGAGTGGAAACGATGCGGTGTTGTCCTGTGCTCAATCCAGTGCGTGCTGAGGTGATTTCACGCTCCGAGAAGACTTCTCCGGCTGGCATCGGGTCATCACTTGCCATTGGTTGCCGTCTATACAAGCAAAGCATAAACAAGTGATGTACTGTGTGTGTGTGTGTGTTACTGTCATAGGGGAAATCTTTTTTGCATTTGCATTGCCATTTGCATTACCATGTCACACCAATCCTTTTCGCTTATCTGTGTATTTGTTTGTTGTTTTTTGAGTCATGAGTCAACATATATTGCATTCTAAAGCATAGTTCCGCTTAAGACAGCTTTATCCCAATAAGAAAAATTATTTACTAATATTTACCTTTGAACAAATTAAATTTTACTAAAAACAGACAATCTAGTTTAGCGTGTAGATTACATATGTTTTTATACACTCAAAATAATAATACCGTTTAATACAACTTTACCACAATAAGATTATTGGTTCACTAATATTTATTCATTTTCAGGTTTTCTTTTATAGTAATTAAAGTTTATACTTATATATTATTTTTTTCCTAATTTTTTAATTTATCTTTATACAAATAAAATTCAGACAGTTAATCTAATTTTTAGAGTGTAGATTACTTATGGCACCAAACAAAACATTTTTATTTATAAAACTGCATTAATGGCTGTAAAATGCATTTTTAAAATAAAATTTAATGTAATATTATCTTTTTAAAAGATCTTGTTTATCTAAGTTAGTTTATATTTGCGAAATTTACAAATACTCAAAGTGATTTTAATACTACAGAAACTACGTCTTATATAGACCGATATACTAATGGCATTAATCAAACAATGCATCTGGTTAATTCGATCGCACTCCCCCTAACCAGAGCACTTTGCCAATCAAGTGCTTGTTGCTTTGCTTAAGCGGCTTAGTGAGGAAGTCTGCCAGTTGTTCTTCAGACTTCACATATTCCAATTTGCAGTAACCCTTGTCGATGTAATCAGCAATGCAGAGACGTCTTGTATCAATGTGCTTGCTGCTTGCCTTGGGTCCTTCTTTGGAAATGTGAATTGCCGGCTGGTTATCACTACGAATCAGGAAGCTAGGAACTGGCATTCCTAGATCTTCTAAGACTCTAATAGTCCACAGTCCTTCAACCAGTCCAGCAGAGATGGCGTAGAACTCTGATTCAGCTGTGGAGATGGAAATGCAGTCTTGACGCTTACTTGACCAGAAGATTGGTGATCCATAAGCCAGTACTAGAACACCACTGATCGACTTGCGAGTTTTGCAGTTGGCGAAGTCGGCATCGGTGTATACCAAACAAGCTTGGTCATTTTGATTGCCTAGGACCACTTCGTAGTCGATAGTACCCTTGAGGTAAGAGAGAATCTTCTTAGCTGCGTTCCACGTTGGCACTGTCGGTTTCTGCATTTTGGCGGAGATGGCGTTTACGCTTGCCGTGATATCAGGACGTGTTCGTGTAATGTACTGAAGTGAACCTATTAGTTTTCTTGCTCGATATGGATCTTCAAATTCATCGCCATCTTCGAGGTTGAATTCTTGTAGAGGGATTGATGAAGGGCGGCAACTTGATAATCCAAACTCGTTTACAGTCTCTTGAATATAGGAAGCTTGTGAGACATGAAAGAGACCATTTTCAAGTCGAACATTGAGACCACAAAACTTGCTCACTCCCCCCAAGTTGCGAACCTCGACTTGATGATTCAATGCACTACACAACCACTCAATGTCATCTTTGTTAGATGCAGCAACCAGGATGTCATCAACATACACTAGGGCGAAGAGGGATTTGGTCTTGTGAATGAAGAGGCACCGATCATTGTGACTTTGGACGAATTCTTGCTTCACCAGAATGTCACGTAAAAGACGATACCAGCAGCGTGGCGCTTGCTTGAGGCCATATAAGCACTTTTCCAGACGCCAGAGCTTGCCATCGTCGAAACCTTCGGGTGGTACCACGTAGACTTCTTCTTCGATTGGACTGTTGAGGAAAGCCGTCTTGACATCCAAGTGGTTGACTGTCATATCTTTGAGCGAGGCTACAGTGAGAGCAAGTCGAATGCTTGACATGTTGACCACAGGCGAGAAGATTTCTTGGTAGTCGATACCATGCTCTTGACTATACCCTTTCGCTACCACTCTTGCCTTGAACTTTTCGATTCGCCCCATGGCGTCTACTTTGGGTTGAAAGATCCACTTGGTGCCAATGACTTTGTCGTTTGCCTGAGAGCGATCGACAATTGTATACACGCCATACTTGTTTAGAGAGGCCATTTCCTCGTTGATGGCTTGACTCCACTGCTCAGCAAAGGATGAAGACATCGCTTCTTGGTAGCTAGTAGGTTTGTCCACTTTGCCTGTAAACTCGACGGCTTGAGTTTCTTGAAGTGCTCGTGACACAGAGCGGGTCACGATTGGGTCACGTTGAGGTAGTTGGGCCATTCGCTTTCCTCGTTGAGTGCGCACATTTGTCTGGCTGGGTGGCGCTATGGAATCTGTAGTGGGAGAAAGAGGCACAGAATCTGGAGTTTGTTGAAGATTTAGTACCTGATCTGGCCCGATAAAAGGGTCCAGTGAGTTGGACGACTCGGGCAAGTCGTCATTTGCGGAGGGCACTGGCCCAGCAAAGTCGTCAGACCACGGTATAACGGAGGTTGGCGACACCACAGGACAGGTATTAGCGTTTGAGTCAGCTTTAGCGTTTGTAAAGTAATACTGCCCTTCGTGAAACTTGACGTTGGTTGCATCGCTTACTTTGCCTGTAATTGGATCCAACACACGATAGGCTTTGCTGGCAAACGAGTAACCAACATGGACCACTTGTTTAGATACAGGTTCAAACTTGGACTTGTGACTTGGTCCTTGAATCAAAGTGTAGGCCACGGACCCAAACACTTTCAGGTGTTTTATTGACGGCAGTGTCTTGAACATCCTTTTGTATGGGACGTCTTGTGCTGACTTGTGCGGCATCCGGTTGGCAAGATAGACTGCTGTACGTGCAGCTTCACTCCAGTAACGGACCGGCATCGAGCTTTGGATGAGTAGGGATCTTGCCATAGTGTTGATCTTCTGAATAGATCTTTCAGCCACACCATTTTGCTGGTGACAGTAGGCCACTGAGGTCTGGTGTTCGATGCCACTTTCAGCCAAGATCGATTGCATTTGATGTGAGAGCCACTCAAGTCCACGATCAGTGCGTAGTTTCTTGATCTTGCCATTTGTTTGGTTCTCAATGAATCTCTTATACTTTGTGAAGATTTCGACAATCTCACTTCTGTGCTTCATCAGGTAGATGGATGCGTACCTAGAGAAATCATCTGTAAAGATGACATAGTAGGTGTATCCCTCATGGCTTTTGTTCAGTGGACCACAGATGTCAGCGTGGATCAGTTGAAGAGGCTTGGAAGTTTTGATCTCACTCCGAGGATATGCCCTTGCCTTGAGCTTAGCCATTGCACACGTATTACAGTGAACTTCGTGGGAGATGTCGATTCCATAGGCTTGACTGATTGAAGATGTCTTGTCAATGCCAGGATGTCCAAAGCGATCGTGCCAAGGTGTTTTCACTACACTTGATGCACTGTAGTTTTGTGTGGGTGGATTGAACTGAAGTAGACCACCTACTTCGGGTACCTCACCGAGACAGTCGCCTACAACATAGGCATTCTTGTAGAGTTGAGCACCACGAGAAGTTTGCCAGATCTGATAGCCACTTGTACAGAGTTCAGAGGTGGAAATTAAGTTACGTTTTAGTTTAGGCACATAATGGGCATTATCTAATTGTAGAAAGTGACCATTGTTGAGCTGCAATACGGCTTTGCCACGACCAATGATGGCTTGATTGGAGTTATCCGCCAATGTAAGTGACTCTTTATGTTCAATTCCAGTTAGCGTGGTGAACAACGATTTGTCTTTTAAGAAGTGCCCACCAGCAGCACCAGAGTCGAGAATTGATTCACTCTGTTTTGCGCAGTTAGAAGTTACATAGTGGCTAACTGGTTTAATGGGTGAATTCGTCTTACGCTTGTCATTCTTTGCCTTGGTCCAACAGTCATCGATTTGATGCCCTCTTTTCTTGCAGTACCGGCAGAATGGTACTTTTGAGACTGCGTTAGCTTCCTCAGGTTTGATGAGAGGTTGACTCAGTTTCGCCTGTGTCTGTAGCCTGGTTTCCTCTTCAAGGATGGCATTTTTGAGTGATTCCAATGAGTCACACGCACTGGTATGAGATAGTGAGGTGATCATTGGATTGAACTTCGGCGGAAGTAGATTGAGAAGAACCC
>WURS02011042.1:0-12358 GCA_011762765.2 Rhinocypha anisoptera | reverse complement strand
GGAGGGAGATGGTTGAAGCGGTGTCACGTAAGGGGAGGGGAAGGGCGAGAGAAGGCGGGGGCGTGAGTGTGGAGGGGGGGGGGCGGAGGCCAGCCTCGGGACGGAAACCTTTCTCTTTGGGTCGCCCCGACGACGATGCTTTTAAGGACACCACGCCGATGAAATTTTAGCGGAGAACTTTTCTCGAGAGTGGAGTAAAAGGCAAGAGAAGAGACAGAGAGAAGAATTCTCACATGGGGAAAAAAAAGAATTCAGTAATTTTAAGGTGAAACGAATTTATTTTATTTCATTATCCAATTGCCCACGCACAGAGCACCGAGCCATTCACCGTGGCACAATATCACAACGAGGACGAAAACACGCACAAATCAATCCTCTGGAGGCGGAGGATGAAAAATCCACACGAAGGGGATTTGGGCCGATTAGTAAGCACCCCGCCCCGCCCACCTCGCCCTTCCACACACGGTGGGGAAGGAGGGTGCTTTTCACTTTCAAAATCGTAGAACTTTGGAAAAATATGTCGACATAGATCTTTTGTTTGTTATTTGGAAATTAAAACTCCGAGGAACACAGGAAAAATATTTACAAAGTGTTAATTTTTTTTAATAGAAGTCTGAAAAAAATGTGCAAAACCAAAATTTGGTGAAACTTTTAAAAAAGATCAAATCTATTCAACGGAAAATAATTTAATGGAAATTTAAGTATTCACTACATTATATTTTCAACTGACTATAAATATTATAATATAATAATAACGAGGAAAGTTTTAGCAGCCACCAGTAGTTTTGTAGCAAATGAAAAAACTAAGAAAACACTGACTATAGATGAAGTTTGAAAATAGAACTATTCTAAAAAAATATAATCACATGTTATACAAAAATAATCAATAGTTCATTCGTATATTGATAAAAGGTGTATCCCGACGCGCAGTGCGCATATAATATACCTACTGTTCGTATCAATCGTGACAGACTAAGTTCGAACTAAACTTTGCACAAAATTTGCCTTCCGCGCATTTTTTTCAAGTAAATCATCCTAAATATTTTCCCTATACAATTAGGAGTTTTAGCTTTCGACTGAAAAAAGCTAATATCTTTAGTCATTCAAAGGTTTTTCGATTTTGAAAGAGAAAATTACCATTCTACCCACTGTGCGCCTACGTGGTCGACAAGTAAGTTCTCGCTACGTCACACCCGAGAGATGTTTTTTGGTGGTTGGCCATGTTATATCTCTTGGGTCGTCCCGGGTACGACTATCGGTCTACTTCTATCGCCACTCGCGTGGTCAGTTCGGGGCGGGGCATCGGTGCATTTTCGTCCGGTGGAGGGGCCGAAATTTTTTGACCCTCCCATTAGACCCTCCCACTTCATCATCATTTGATTCGCAGTCACCACGACACCGAGTGGTTAATGAAATGTCATAGAGTTAAGACAGTCGCCGTATTCGCCGTTCAATCTCTTTGTTGACACCTTGACCGTCACGGACATTATAATTTAAATCAGAAATCTGTCTAATAGCATCCAAGGAATTCTAAAACCTTAATAATTAAAATCGGGACGTGAACTGCGATCAAGTCTTGAGTGTCGGCACTGCAAGCCCTCAAGAGAGTTGGGTACCGGCAGCCACCGTGGTTTTTGACTAGTAATCCCTGCCCTTCCTTGCCGCCAACAGTGTGGTGTAAACGACCTCTTGGGACGGCCTCGCATCCAAGGTCTCCACCTCAACATCGTTAAAAGTTGCACTGTGGGTCGAATCGTTAACGCGCACGAAAATGACATACTTGCAGTGACTTGGAGACGAACTCAGCGTCGGCGTAACCATGTATTACGACGTCGTAGATAAATTAAGAGGAGAAATCTGGCAAAGGGCGCGCGACAGAGTAAAAGGGCCGAAGGAAGGAGGAGCGTGCGTTTATTCTGCCGGTGTCACGGTGGATAAACCTAGGAAGACTATTGTCAAGGGTGCCTTCCTTGCTGTGCGTGTGGATTAAATCAGAAGGAGAACGATTAAATCTTTTAACCCATCAGCCCTCTTAATCTGTCTATTAAGACGATAGAAGTGAACTAATAGATGATTATAAAAATTCCATGCATTTAATTACACTCGCGTACCTATAAATATATATATACACCTATATAAGAACAGATTCAGCCAAACTTTAATGAAGACGGGACGAGGTTGAATAATTACCGAATTAAATATTTTGTAATTTAAAAAGAATCCTAATTCTCATGACCTTCCCTGTAAGTTCTTATCGTGGAAGTTCCATCGGGTGGTCAAGGAATAAAAAAAGCAATTTTTAATAACGTCAGACTCCCTTGGTGGGAACGAAGAGAAGACATCGTAATTATCAAACATTTTTTTAAGCATTTGAAGATATTAGAGTCTCGGGCTTCCACCATGGGATGGGAAAACCACTTCATTTCGAAAATTAGCTGTGAGGAAAATTTACCTGTGCTGAAAATGAAAGGGACGGACGAAGCAAGAAATAAACGGGGTAAAGACATGTATAGTAGAATATGTCGGCGGAGGAGGCGACGTTAGTTAAAGGCCACATTTATAAGAAAAACCGGACCGTTTATACAAAACCATGGAACGTAATAGATTCATGAGGAATGTTCCACTAGGAAATATTGGAAGAGGGACCTCATTATGGAGTCCAAGGTGCCGGAGAACAAGCAATGCAGGATGAAAGAAACTATGCGAGATAAAAACCCTGCAATAGGCAATGCAGTCTTCCTATTGAACGACTGATGAACGGACGGGTGCCAGAGAACGGATGTGCTCCGTCAGTCTCGTCATTTTCCTCGACGTATTTCTGTTTCTAAGGCCCTACTTTCGACACTAATACACATTAATTCCTTTACACCAATCAACCACTCGCACGTTCACCCATAGAGTAAAAGCCAACTGAGAAATTACACGATATGTATATCGCAAAATACAAATAAGGAAAGTGATAGTAACAGAAAAAAAGGAAGAACACAAAAGTGGCAAGGAAAATGAAAAAGAGCCGATTCCGAATAGAAATATTTTCTCTCGAGCAGGGATTCGAACCCGGGCCTTTCGATCGGTGGGTCGAACATGTTACCAGTTACAACACCTAGTAGAACATGCATTTTTCAGGAATCTGCAGGAGGTTTGTAGGCCAAACCTTTTCTCTTACTTCAATCGCCAAGAGATGGTGTCCGGGTTTTAGTCACGTATTCATTATTGTAGAAGAATGAGCACACAGAAGGGGGCATGATAATTGAGTATTTTCAGCAGACACAAATTGAAATAATTATAGTGCGTTTCGAAGAACGCATAGCTGAGTTTTAAAAATAGCCACGAGGTCAATTTGTGTTTTAGGTGACGTAGCTGGTTGCCTGTTCGACAAGCAATCATATGCAAAGGCAGGGTTCAAATGCGGGCTCAGGAAATATTTTTTCTCTTGAGTGCTAATTCTAACATATTTTTGGAGGTTCTTCTGAGCCTAACTCAAGCTTGAAATAACAATATTATATAATATTTTTCTTTTCCTTTTTATCGACTAGTAAGAACCATCATATGGAGCGTATCATTATATGGATCCGAAATCTGGTCCATGAGAAAGGATGATGAGCATAGATTGGAGGCTTGTTAGACGTGGGCTCGGCGACGGATGGAGGAAGAGAGGTGGATGGAGAAGAAAATTAATGAAGAAGTGCTGAGAATGGTATATAGGGGAGGGGAGGCGATTTCAATGCATGAAATCCAAAGAAGGCAGGAAAGGTGTGAAGACGGAAGGGGGAATTGTTGAAAGCTGTAATAGAGGGGAGAGTGTTGGGTAAACGAGGTAGGGGTAGGAATCGAGTAGGGATTTAGACAGAAGGAGAGGCGGTAGGAAGTATGCAGTTTTAAAGATGTATATTCTTTTTTTTCATTGTGGACTTGATAAATGTCCATAGTAAGAAAATATTTTCCAATTCTATAGCTTCCTCACTACATTTTTTATGTTACTATCTCCTTCCCTATTTTCTAGTAGATATATGTATACTCGCAGGTAAATTGCTGAGAAGTAACATCGCACAGTAGAAAGTACGCATAACAGTTAAGAAATGTAGATGACCACAAAAAAGAATCATCCAAGTCGTGAATTGACTAAGCGACTGAACTGAACTCAATCCCGAATCGCAGATAAATCTTTGACAAAATTCTTTATGTACATTCTTAAATTTAGCTTTCCATTATTTTCTCTAAGCTCTGTTCGTAAATTTTTAGCAACGACGATGGAATGAGAAGTTTTCTCATTTTCCGAGTAGAAGGCAGAGAAATGACACGTATAGTTTGACCGTAGGTATCTAACTTTCTCTCACGGACTCGGGGAGTACGGAGTTCTTTCGGAAAGTTTCCCAACATTTTCTTACCACAATGCAAGGTTTAACTTAAAAAAAATATTGGCATATGTCACTGAGTGTGAGCCAAGCAGACGAACAACTTTGACTCGTGTTACTTAATTTAGTACTTTCTACGGGAGTGTTTATTTCCATGTGTCCTCAGTGAAATTATCCCGTTGAAATGGTCGCTAAAGAAGGGTATTTTAAGTTTGTTGCGTCATTTGCGCCACCTTTCACCAAAAATGACGAAATGACTAAACGCAAGGCTTTGGAAAGCGAATCTTTTCTCTCGGACTCGGGTGGCTGTTTCAGTTTCCGTTGATTAATCATTACGGGGATGTCACGTTGACACTGACCTCCCCATTGCCTTTTCCCCATCCTCTCTCGACTGCGTAAGTTCATTATTACATTATCGGTTGTTCTGGTACTATGCCAGTAAAGCATATTAGGCACATGGGATAAAATTAAACATGAACCTCCTCACCAGAGTTCGGAAAACAAAATCAAGACCGCTCCATCGTAGTTCAAAATACTATACATACATAAAAAATATACCGGCGCGAACATGTAAACACATTCACTCACCACGAATTCCATTACATTCAACTCCTCTCGTCAATTCATTGCGAGTTCTTCGTCAAGGAAAGGATAATCGTCCTTCCAACAGCAGTAGGTAGGTCTGGAATACTATCCGACATTTCTCTCTCTCTCTCTCTCTTCTGAATAAATAGAAATCAACCCTGAAAAGGGGGAAAGATTAGATTCAGCCGCCAAAGAAAACACGCGGACTGCACTCAAAAGCGATTCCGGTTGAAAGCTTCCGGGGAGAAGACGTGGAAATAAATAGACTTTGGGACAGGAGGATGTGCTCTCTTCGGGGGGGTGGTGGTGGACTAAGAAGAGAGATTACTTCTAAAGGGGGGAAGGTGGGTCACAAGGACCGACTTCTGTTTTCTCCTTGTTCTCTAGGAGACAACCCCTACGATTGATAAAATACATTTTTAAAAAGAACAGAAAAAAGGGAAAAAACTTTCGGCATGGCCGATTTGAATAGGCCTCGCGAAAAAGCGTTTCTTATTTTAATTCTTTTTTTTCCTTCCCCGCGCCCGTCTGGGAGTGCCAACCGCAGCGACTGATTAAATGCAACCTCGGCACACATACGGGACGGTTGAAGAGGATGTCTTACTTTTTTTTAGTGGTGAAGGGAGAGTTGTTGGATTGAGAGAGAGAGAGGAGCGAAATCACTCCATCTCCGGAGGGGTTTTCAACACGGGCCGGACGCCGATTATTCTGCCTGGGAGATCCCCGTGTTCTCGACGGCCACGCCGCCACCGAAACACCTCATTTAACGCAGACCCGTGTGCTTGTGTCCGTTCTCGCGTGTATTTGTCACAGGGGGGGGTGAGTGGAGGGAAAGGGTCCTTGAAAATTCCTTATCTGCCCGAATCAATCGCCATCCTCTAGTCGCGTGACGAGTGCGAAAAGGATTGCTCCCCGAGAGGAAACCGCGCCGTCGCCGCGCTGTCCCATTGCGGTTTCTCTCTCTGGCATTCCGCTGACGTTCACTCATTTGCGACGTAAGCAAACTGACCCGCCCCACCTATGACCCTCCTCCCGCGAACCCTTGGCGCGTAACCTCCTCCAGTCGCTCACGAATACTTGGTTTTTCTTTCGCTAGCATGGAGTGATCTATGTTTTCCAAACGGAGAAGGGAGAGACGGAAGAAGAAGGTCAACAAACGGAGTAAACTCCTCGTCAAGAGACGACGGACTCTTTCATTATTTTCCGCCCCCTCCCCCTCCCCCCGAAGATGGCTCTCTCTCTCTCTCTCTGTTTCTCTCAGTAATAATTCAGCCAAGCATCAGCATCCAGTTAGGGACTTCCAGAAGTCCCCCACAATCTTCATGTAATATTTACTTCTCTCACATCAATAATAAATGTGGAATTAAATAATTTCTATCCTTACTAGAGGAAAATAGTTTCGTTAGTGCGGCACGTTTGGCATTTATCGATTCACTTCTTATGTTGTTTCACATAACATATTTAAATTAATATGTTGTTTATTTATCATAATCATTTTTTTATCCAGTTAAAGTGCTAAAAATGGCAATTAATCATGTGTGCCAAAGAGAATATGACTACAAACAAAGGTAAACACGGCATTCAACTGTTACCTGAATTTTTCTGTGGCACAAACACCGCCATGTATCACTGGATCCTATTCGTCGTGCAGAAGTTCGGTCTTGTTCCGTCGAAATGCAGAAGTTCTGGCTTGTTCCGTCGAAATCTGATAAAGAAGTGAGTGACTTCGTTATAAAAATATCTTTTCGAGAAAGCAATTTGCTAATATTCTTATTTAAAAATTATTGCGGGACAAAAAATCCGAACTTTTTCTACTATCGAACCACGCATCAATAATTTCTATCTAAACGAACATTCGTCAACATTTTCCCACTCTTTATTCTAATTTCGATGGACCTATATATACGTAAACGACAGTGTTCTCGCAAATTGACACGGAGTAAGAATTAAGGAAAATATTCGGATGAATACATTTTAAAAGACGGAATGGACTGCTGAAACTCGAGTGGAAGCAGAAAGCACTGGGAGATTGCGGACAAGAGGCCAAAAAGGATTGCATTAGGGAAGTTGAAGAAAGGTGATGGATTGAAGGCACCATGTGGCTTTGAATTCGCCAGAGGCACTTAACGAAGGAGGGAATATTGATTGGGGCGGAAGGCAGAGGAACGGAGAAATTAATAGCGTGGCGGCGCGGATTGGCGAGTGAGTAAGAATGGTTGAATTAGGAACCAATTAGGAGATGAGGAAGGAATGTATTTGAACATTGGACTATGAGTTAAAATGGCATCGTTTTCCATCGATACTAACTATTCCTATAAATGATATCGAATGGATTCGTGTGACAATTAGCTAATATACCACTATGGGTGAAGAATATAATATATACATATATAAATATTATTAATGACGTATTATTAATGCGTATAGATCACACAAAGCAACTGACTCCTTGCTCATCTTCCAAACCTCCCTCTCTTTCTCTCTCCGTGAATTCTCTTTCTGTCTTCCGTCCACTTTGCCCCTGGTTTCTTTGGGACTTCGTTCTCTGACATCACGATTCACTGGTGTATCTTATTCCAGTATGCGTTTCTGTCTGCTAAATCTGCATGGTCTATTTTAGCTTTTTGTAGACCATTTCGGACTTGTAACATCTATGGCATTGTTGATTTGACACCTTGTATATATCGTATATGGTGACTTTCTTGATAAGTCTTGTCGGCGGGAGTCTGTTGACATGTCCGTAAAATTTCAATCTTCTTTTTCTGATGTCCGCCGCTAGGTTGGACATCTTCTCTGTTGTTTCCCGGGAGTATAATCTGTGCCCTTCTTCTGTTACTTTTGGGCCGAGAATTTTCCTAATGATTTTGGGTTCTTCTTTTAATATGTTTTCCAGGTCTCTTTTTATGTGAAGTGTAAGAGTTTCGCTTGCATATAGTGCCTCTGGCTTGATTACTCTGTTGTAGTGTCTGATCTTTGTGTGAATGGAAATGCATTTCTTGTTGCAAACATTGTGTGTCTTGCCACATGCCCTCTTCATTTTCTGCAGTCGAGTCTTCTGTGCATATAACTATATATATATATATATGTATTTTAAATTCAACCCACCTTGATTTCGGTCCCCCTTTCGGATACTACATAGTGTGGGACGCCATGGTTCCCATCGTCCGCACGCCTATAGATGCGTTCATAGGTTGGAATGAGGTATAACTGCTGATTCTTTTCTCTTTTCCTAACGAACCAAGTGTACTTAAAAAGTGTACTTTTTAGCGTTTTTTAATTTCGATTATTATTAGGTTCAGATGAAAAGAAATTCCCCGAAATGAAATACAAAGAAATTCAATCGGAAATATTAACTGGTGATTTATGCCATTACATTTAAATGTTTCGCTGCTCTTGTACTGAATATTATTATCCTCGGAGAGAGAGAGAGAGAGAGAGAGCCGACCTCGGAGAAAGCAGACGTCCTTTGGTTTCACAGGTCTCGAGTGATTCGGGGAAGGAATCTTATTTGAGACGACTGATAATCTCTCGTGAAAGGGAAAACCACTCACGTGGGTGGGGCGATTTCGAAACATCGTCACCCTCGAAGTAATAAAAAGGTCAAAGGGGCGGTCGTGGAGTGTGGGGATCCTGTGCAATGCGAGGGCCCTTCCGTTGGGAGGACGCCCTTTCAATCCTGGGTCGCTCGACATGAATTGGGTGAATTACGCTCCGAACTGGTTCTCCATCCACTCTATTCAACAGATGCATAAAGACCTCCTTCAGACACCCACCTATTCCCCAAACTGAAAAATCTTTTGGCTGGTTAAACTCTTGGGTCCAATGAAAGTCGTGGAAAGTGTAAACATTCAATGAAAGAAGAAAATTAGTTTTGCGAAGGAATATAGAGAATTATTTGGGTGAAACCTTGAGGAAAAGGCGATTGTCGTACTCAGGGGTGGATTTTGTCGAAAAATAAAGTACTATGTCTAAAAAAATCTGATTTTTTAATGTATAATAAAGTTCTTTTCAAAGAATACTAAGTGGAGATATCAAGTGGAGACTTAAATAAAAGGTGGTGAAAATTTATTTTGCACCGAATGATTATTTTTAGGCGATTGGGGATTTTTCAATTAACTTCTTGTTTGTGGCAACATTCGATGGACCTGCGTTGAAGGTAGCGTTCCTGTTATTTAATTAGTGTTGGAAATTTTAATGGAAGCACATGAGGTTAGTTAATTGCCCTAAACATTTGCCACTTTTCTCTCGACAAATGTCTTCTTCGTTCCTAGGGCCGAGAAAGGACATCCCCACGGCGGTGTTTATGATTACCGAAAATATTATTGTAAATTGACACAAAATGTAGTTGTTTTCCATTATTATATCAAACAAAAGTATAAATATAAAAGGATATATTTTCTTGTGTATCCGCGGGAAAAGTGAAAATTCTTATTTTACGTTTATCACACTGATTGTCAACAAACAGTAACACATATAGTCTTAAAATTTTAAAATTATATTCCTCGCAAGTTATAATCTGCAATGACACACTTAGGTACATACTATAATTAGTTTTAATACGTCTATAAATTATATATCAATTTCAGAACCCAAAATTACATATAATTCAAGGAAAAGAGTAGAGCCTACTAAGTCGCATACCTTGATAAATAGACCTACACATCCTGAGAATGAAATTTAAAAGATACTTTAAGGTAATTTTTGTTGCAAAAATCAATACTTTATTCCCAATATGAAGTGAGTTACGAATTATTTGATGTTGTCGAATTTCTCACCGGCGGCGTACACCGAGCCCTGAGTCGGATGCGTTGACTCCGAAGGCATTAAAAGAGTATAAGTATCAGATGAATCTGGATATAGTGTTTGCACAAAGTAAGGTAGGCATGTATATTAATATAACCAAGATAACGCAAATGGTCATCGATGATTTTTAGAACTCAACTGATAGAAGCGAAAGAGCAATGCCCATGAGAAAAATAATGATCGTGGAAGTGAGTTTATTTCTTTGTGATTTGTATAGGGATTGTACTTATATAAGTATTGAATACACCCTCAAGTAGGCATTAAGAATTTTTACTAATTATTTTTTTCGTTGTACGGTAACACATTCTGCGTATAGCACTCGAAAATACTAATTTTTTCAATGACGAAGAAAAAATGATACCGTTTATGGATCGTGCCTCAGCGATAAAGAAGAGTGTAAATAAAATAGAACTTCCTGCTGAAAACGCAGATGGCCATTTTTAGCTACCCTGGCTGGTTTAGTGGGCGTTGAAGATACTTTGAGGTAATATTTATCGCAAGAATCCAACTTTTATCTCCAATATGTGTTTTAGAAGTGAGTTACGAATTTTTTAATGTTGTCGAATTTTTCTCCGACGACGCGACGTACACCAATCCCTGAGTTGGCTTCGTTGATTCCGAAAGTATTAAAAGATGGTTAATGTCGGATGAATCTGGATATCGCCTCTCTACAATGTACAGTTTCTACAAGGCGTTGTAGGATTTATAATACCTAAGATAACGTAAATGTTCACCGACAAATTTTAGAACTCAATTAATAGAATTGGAGAAACAATGCCCATAAGTAAAATAACAATTGCGGAAGTGAATTTATTTATTTTTGCGTGGTTTACATAGGATTTTTACTTGTTTTGAATTGAATATACCATCAAGTACGCAATTATAAATCGCGCAGCGCACCAAAAATATGATTTTTTAAATATTATCTTTTAAAACGAAATCGAATGTTGCCTTCATGATATCATACCTCGTCATTCTGAAGCTAATGTCCCGGAACGTGAGACGCAAGGCACGAAAAAGTAACATATTGTAGTAGGTATTGCATTAATTTCACTTCCAGTATAGAAAAATATCAAAACCAAGAAAGAATTACATTCTCGCCATGTGTTAAAACCTACAAAGTTTTAATAAGCCACTGGATACTCGGAGTAGACTATATATAGGGTAAGAAGGGAAGTGTATCGCGGTTCCTTAGTTACTCCATCAAAAACTATAAAAATCATACGGCCGTATAGAAATCAGTATATGACGTTTTTTTTCAGATCTAGGAGTCAGAAGTAATGTGCCTCAAATGTTCAGGAGAAATATTCCTTCAACGCTTTAAACTATTCTATATTCTGTAAAAGTGGACGAGGACTTATCCAATTTCAAAAGGTCAACATTGTATCGTTTACTTACTGATATTTGGTTTGTATATGAAAGAAGGGGCAGGCAGAGTATAAAAATAGAAAGAGACGACATAATCCTTTGGCGTCACATCTATGCGAGGAAAGTTAAAAACCTTCGTCGCGACGAGAGGCCGATTATATATATTCTGATGAAACGTGGATCAATGGGGGACAAACGGTGAACAAGGCACGGCGTGATAATAAAATCAAAACACCAAGACAGGCATTCTTGGCTGGTTTGAGTACCGGACTACAAGTTCCCAATCCCAGAGGGGGTTATTTCGCTGTAATTCACGCCAGCGCGGGAAATGGATAAATAGGAGGTGCACTGAGATTTTTTCTTTCTAAGAAAAAACCAATGGACGAGCACGATGTGGTTGACGGAGTATTGGTTCGAAATCTACATTCACCCTTAACTCCCAAAAGATTCGGTAATTGTAATAGATAATGCCTCATATCATTTCAGATAATAATAAATATAAACTAATATATTGGTCACTCGACAGTGACCTGTCAGCAGAGTGAAAAAACGCACGAATCTGAATAGACATCGAATTGTAAATGTACTTACCATCGCGGCATTTATCCCGAGATTGAAATATTTCTCTGTAGTTCGCCGTGTATTTAGGGCAGTACTAATTCGTATCTCATAAAATAACTACTGTTTCAAGACCTCAATTGTACAAATTATATAATTCTGAATTAACGAAATCAAATTTACCGCGCTTTTAGCATTGGATTTCCTATAGCTGAAGGATGAGGGTCCACTGCGCGGATTTTGCCAGCACGGTGCTCCATAAAGCCACTACTGTCGACTAAATGTGAAACGCACTTTATGCAGTGCCCTACTTATGAATCCAAACTTTCCACATGCCATTCCGCAATTTCCCGAGTATGTTTTCCCCACGACAGATCTTTCGATATCGTGACACCGAAGTATTCCGTGAGGGGGTGCGAAGGTAGCCTAGGGGTAGCGTGATGGACCAGAGAAACAAAGAGCATCAACGGTTCGAACCTTGGAGATGACGGACATTTTCTCGGCTTGCACCGATTTGCACCACAATTCAAAACCAGCGGGGCTTTCCCCACGACAGATCTTTCGCTCTCTTTGCTACACCAAAAATATCACGCGCAAACTTGTCCAGACAGTCGACACAGTCGGGTCCCACGCCTCCCCCCCGCTCCCCCACGTCCCCACCGCCCCCCTCTCCCCCCCCCCGCCCCCCC
>WURS02011031.1:0-12358 GCA_011762765.2 Rhinocypha anisoptera | reverse complement strand
ATCCCTACCTTGAAGCTTGACAATTTCTCTGAGTCCGGTGGCCGCACCATGGCTAACCTCCCAGTGTGAATGAAAGAGATCACCCATGAGTTCATCGGTGAACCACTCGAGGGGCCACTCATCCCGATCGAAGATGTTGGAATCGACCGGAGGCGGAGTGGCGCCATCACAGCTATCGCCACCATCGCCCTCCACCTTGACCTTCTTGTTAACCGTCTCATCTTCGACCTTCAACGCCGATCTCGGAAGTTTTCGTTTAATCGGTTTCACAGTGCCACCACTGGCCTTGTTGAGTATCTCCTCGAGTTTGGCCTCGTTCATCGGACTCACCGTCTTGAGCGCATCCTCACCGCCATTTCCATTCTTCACCGGATGATGATGATGATTCTGATCGAGGTCGGAGTTGGAGATGAAATCGGTATCGGTAAAACTCAACCCAAGGCGTTCGTTCAAAACCTGCCGCTGTCGAGCCAACTTCTCACGGCTGTCAATCGACGAAGCCGCCGTCTCGCCATCCTCGAACTCTTTGCCTTCGGAAGCCAGTAAATTATGGCCACACTTGATCACGGTGTGCACATCGTACTTTTCGAACACCATCCGACCGGGTCGATTTATCAAGTCACACGCCTCACCATCATCTTCACACTTCACAAGCCCGGATGGATTCCAGTAAGGCACATTGGAGATGATCGCCTCCACCGCTTGACTGGCTGCAATTCGAGTCTCCCACGAACTGCTGTGAAGATACTGCCGAACCTTGATCAGCAAGTTGTTCAGCTCATGCGGGTGTAGCTTTTGAACTTCGCCGAGTTGAAGTGCCGCTGCTTTTCGAGTCAACGGTGTCGAACCCGAATCAAGCAACAAAAAGAGACGATCGAGTCGAGAAGTCATGATGAATTATTGATGATGATTATAATCAATAAAAAAATGATATATCTTCTTCTTATATATATAAGAAGATCTTGATCAAGGCAGCAAAATAGAATTTCTTCAACAACAAAAAAGAGAGAGAGAGAGATATCACAAGATCACGAGAATTATTAGTTGCAGAGAAGAGAGAGAAAAAGTGATTCGAATTCACATAAAGTTCGAATCGAATTTAAGAAAGGATTCGATTCGAATTCACAAAAAGGTTTGATTCGAATTTAAGAAAGAATTCGATTTGAAGTGTTTGAGCAGAGTTCGATTCAAATTCTTCAATCTTGATTTTGAATATGTATTCCTATAAATAAAACCAACAATAAACCGAAATTGAAAAAATAAATAAATAAATTTCAAAAAAAATACTTACAGTGTATCTTTTTTGTTTGAAGTAGTAGTTTCAGAGTAAATAATCTCAGTCAAAAATGAAACAAGCAAAAAAACCAAGGAAAAACACAAAGTAAAATAAATAAATATACAAGTAGAAGAAATAATAAATGAGAATAATTAATTAAGAAAGTTTAACACAAACAAAACACGTAGTTTTATGGTTTTAAAAATAATCAAATTAGATTTTGAAAAAAAACTGCATCTTGACCACAATAATAATAATTTACTTGATTGGTAAGTAAAGTAAAAATAGTTTTTTGAATAATAAAATGGAAGACTTGAAAAATGTTCAAACGATCAAAGTTTAAAAACATCGTCGATTGATTCACAGTATATCGAGTTGAACAAGTATTTCTATGAAAATAAGATGATATTTAAATAATAATAATAATAATGATAAAATTTCAAAGTTTATTAATCATTATTATTTGTTCACGTTTGAGTTGAATCTTCAGTACTTTTTTGTAGTATATAACAAAATAATTGGAATAATAATAATAAATTATCATTTTCAAAAAAAATGAAAATAAGGAAAGAGTTTTGAATACTGTGAGTTGAAAGCTCGAATACCTAGAAAAATGAGACAAAAAGAAGAAATGTAAACAATCATCATAAAGAGTGAGAGAGAGAGAGAGAAAGAGAATCGAATTCAAACGATTCGATTCGAACTCAAATGAAATTCGAATTCGAATTGAACTACTATTCAAAATCGCGTGAAACTTTACTCATTATTATTATAAAAATATAAAAAACAAAATTACTTACAAAAAAGAGGCATCAAAACAATGAGAAAGAAAAATAACGCCAAAAACTTGTAGATGAGTGTGTATTTAATAAAATAATGATGATGAAAATGATGATTGTCCAAAGATCTCTTCAAGTCATATTTAGCTCTTTCATGAAATGTTCCAAAAGTAATAAATAAACAAACTTTTTAATATTTGTTACAAAGAGAAATTAAGACTAGTCAAGCAGACTTTTTGGTCAAAATATATATATATTTTAAAAAATAATAATAACATCACAAAATCATCTTCAAAAAAAACAACGAGGAAAGGTGAGAAAAATTCGCCGATGACGTAATGATGATGGTGTTGATGATGTTTTGTTTATATATCTTTATACTTTTTTTCGTCTATACTATCTTCTTTCTATCTTATATTAATTATATTATTGTTATTATTATTGCTCAACACATGTGATGGTGATGATGATGATGTGTAAACACGTGAGCTAAAAGTTGATCAGATTATATATCTACTAAAAGATTCATCAATTATTTATCAAAAAAAACTTGTTATTGATTAAAGAACAGAAGATGATGAAAAAAGGATGATGATGGTGAAGAAGAGAGAGATGATGAGAGAGAGACTATCAACAAATAACAGTAGGTGATCTCTCTCTCTCTCCTCACTTGGAAAATCTCTCTCTTTCTCTCTCTCCCTCTCTCTCCTTCTCTCTCTCAAACACTCTCAGGTCGTGTGTATGTGTGTGTGTGTCGGTTGCCGTCAATCAAGCCAAAAGCTGCACAGCCGACGCAAACATAGGCAAACTTAAAAGGAGGTTTTTGTCGATCGACGCGCCATCTGCCGTCAAGCGGTAGAACTAGGGTAGAAACAAAAACAAAAACTGGCAATTTCTACCCAAACATGTAAAACTACCCTACCAGGGTCGGAATAGCCATCAATCTACAGAAATGCTTCACTTTCGTTTGTTGTCTTCTTGCTTTTGGTTTCAATTTTCAATTTCAATCTCAACATTGATTTGATTTTACTATTTTAAATAATAATAAATAATAAAATATAATTCTGTTTTTAATTAATTTCGTTTTTTGTCCCTGCTCTATATTTAAATTATTAAAATTAATTAAATAAAAGAGATTTTAAAAATCAGTTTAAATTAAAAAGAAAAATAGAGAGAAATAGATAAAAGAACACGGAGAAATAGAGAGATATATATATATATTTAAAATTATAAAAATTCAAATAATAGATAAATATAAAGCAAAATATAGAATCTAAAAATAGCTTCTCATTACCATTAATTCTATTTCGTTCTCTAATCTCTAACTTTATCTGTTTTTTAAATCTCCCCCTTCTTCATCTTCAATCCCTCTCTCTTTCTCTCTATTCTTAAATTTCTCTCCACTCTTCTTCAATTTCTCTATATTTCCTTTCACTCCTTCTCCCAAAGTGTTCTCATTATCATTAATGAAGCACACCAAGAGATGTATATGTCGCCATGGCAACCAATAAAAAAACCCTCACAAAAAGCTCAAAACCAAGTTAAGTGTAGTCTAGTAGTACTAGTAGTATAGTATTTTAATGATGATAAGCTAGTTAGATGACACTCTATCACTATATCTATAGTAGGATGAAGGTGGCGCGGTAGAGCTCCTGTACACGTCAAACCCTCTGCCGACACGATTGCAGACTGTCATCAGTGTTGAGCTGTACTTTCTCTCCCACACACTCTTTTAGATGTGAGTTATTTCAATCATATACTAAACTTTTATTAATTTTTATTTTATTTTAATTGATTAGTGATCTTCTTGACATAACCTAACCTATCTTGTTGTGGAGTAAAGACAACAAGACCAGAATGCGTGGGATCATAGAGTTGACCGTGTTGGTCTCACTGGCCATGGTGGTTGCTTCGTGTGCCGCACAGGAGGAGGGCAAACCCAAAGGACCCAAGGCTACCGATGTGGTATGTGATTTTTTATTTATTTATTTATTATATTTTTTAAAAACACAGAACTTATTTTATTTTTAAATCTAAAATCTAAAGCGATTTTTTTCTGATTAGAATCGGTTGAGAAATTCGAATTAGAAGATTCGATTCGAATTTTTTGGTTTATATGTTTGCTTTGTTTTTTTGTTTAGTTTTAAAAAAATTAATAGATTTGAATTTAACCTGTTTGAAATTCAAATTCGATTCAAAAATTTTAATGCCATATACTTGAAAGATATATTTTCCTGAATAGAATTGGTTGAGAAATTTTGAATTAGAAAATTTGATTCGAATTTTAGTTAGTGTTTGCTTTGTTTTTTTGTTTAGATTTTTTATATTTATAAAAAATAGACTAGAATTTATTATGTTTGAAATTCTAATTATTTTTGATTTTTTTTTAAATTTTAACGATTTGTATCTATCATTAGGTGACTTTTGACATTACGATCGGCGGCGAGCCAGCGGGAAAAATCAAAATTGGTGTTTTCGGTAAAACCGTGCCCAAGACGGCGGAAAACTTCAAGCAACTTTGTGTAAAACACCTCGCTGAGGTTTGTCAATCAATTATTAATCCTCGACCTTTTAAAACCTAACTCGAATTGCTTGGTTCTCGAACTTGTAGAAAGCAGAAGGCGACAAACTCGTTGGCTACAAGGGCAGCGTCTTTCACCGGGTGATCTCGGATTTCATGATCCAAGGTGGTGATTTCACCCGAGGCGATGGCACCGGCGGTCGAAGCATCTACGGCGAGAAGTTTGCCGATGAGAACTTCAAGCTCAAGCACTACGGTTCCGGATGGTTGTCGATGGCCAACGCGGGCAAGGATACCAATGGATCTCAGTTTTTCATCACCGTGAAGAAGACTCCCTGGCTCGATGGCCGACACGTGGTTTTCGGTAAAGTCCTCGAAGGCATGGTGAGTGTTACTTTTTGGTCTTACATTTTTTATACACAATTGAACCAGAGCTATGCCGCCGACACCTAACGTTATTGGAATTCGAATCATAACATAAAAATTTAGAATCGAATTAGATAAGAATTTGAATCATAACACAAAAATTTTGAATTGAATTAGATAAGAATTCGAATCATAACAACGAAAGTTAGATTCGAATCGAATAAGAATTTGAATAAAAATGCTAAAATTTTGAAATAAATTGGATAGGAATTTGAATCATAACACAACAATTTAGAATTGAATTGAATTCGAATCATAACAAATTTAGAATAAAATCAAATAAGAATTCGAATCAAAACGCAAAAAGTCAGATTCGAATTGGATAAGAATTCGAATCATAACACACAAATTTAGAATCGAATTGGTTAAGAAATCAAATCAACAAAAAAAATTAGAATTGTATCGTATAGGTATTCGAATCATAACCCAAATTTAGAATAAAATCAAATAAGAATTTGAAGCAAAACGCAAAAAGTCAGATTCGAATCGGATAAGAATTCGAATCATAACACCAAAAAGTTAGAATGGAATCGGATAAAAATTCGAATTGAAATGTACAAAGTCAGATTCGAATTGGATAATTTGCGCAACAACAAACTCGCGTTTTCTTCCTATTAATCTCTTTCTCAATTTTTCTCTACTTCTATTTGTAAATTGATTTTTTATTATTTACAAAAATATCTTATATTATAATAATTTATATATTTCTAGTCTGTGGTACGTAAGATCGAGAAGACCGAAACTGATTCCTCGGACCGACCCAAGAAGGAAGTGAAGATTGCCGACTGTTCCGTGGAGACCTTGGCCGAGCCTATTGCCGTGGAACGTACCGATGCCACCGAATAAACTTGTACTAAAGAGCTCTAATAGATATTTATAGGAGATTCATATTATTATATAATTTATATAAAACCTTATTCGGAGAGGGACCAGTGCCACCAATCACCACCAACGCCTCAATTTTTATATTTGTACGTTTATATATTCTTTATTAATAATAATAATAATAATAATTTAATTAAAAATCTCATATACGAACAGCGGTCTCTTCTTCAAATCGAGAAATAGCTAGTTTTTTTCAATGTTTTTTGACTTTCACAATTTTTGACCATTTTTACCTAGAATCAAGAAAGAGGAACGACAGTTTGAATTGAGATGTCAATCCGGCAAACCCTTCTCGGAATCTATTTAAATAATCTGCGAAAAATTGAATTCGATTCGATTTTTAGTATTTGTTTGCCAGCATTCTAGTTTGAAACGTTTATTTTTAGCAGAGCGAGAGGCAGCTTTGCTGCAAAAGCCCTGCTATTAATCTCATGTTTCCGTCTGTCTGTCCTCACAAAAATTCTAGTATTCCCGGGCAACAAAAATGATGAAACTTTACAAAAATTATCCCTGTGAGGAAAGAATAATTGGATGAGACTTTTGGGTCCCAGGCTTCAAAGGAACCCGAGAATCGGGCCCTTGAAACTCGAGAAAGTATGTCAATCTATGCCGTACTTCTCTTGCCCTGCTCATAGACGAGAGCTCAGTTCTCTCTTCTTATTTAATCATTAGATGACACGCGCAAAAGTCATTAAATTACTAACAACCCAACAGTCATTAAATTACTAATAACTTATTAAACATAGAAATTATCAATTAAAATAGTAGTAAGTAAAAATACTTTTGAGTAGTTTGTGTTCGTTTCATCAATCATTTCTGTTATGAACACTTCTGTATTAGTGTGTTGTTTTGGAATGTAATTAAAATGGAAGCGTTTTAAAGTGTTTTACTTTCGACTTTCCACGGAAAAACTTTTTTGTTATTCACTTTACTGATTTGTTGTTGCGCATTCAAATCCAAAAACCAAACTTACACCAATATGTTAGGTGACTTTGATCTTAAACTCCGAGGTGGCGGGGATTTTTACGAAGAAACCACCTTGTACATACTAAGTCACACCCAACGCTACTCCATCGATAGATTTGTAAAATGGCGTGATTGGGCTATTCAGATTGTTTGTTTTGGTCATCTTAATTGTGCATTAATCATAGCACTTAGTGTCATCTGGAGCAAAGCAGAGCTATCTCAGTGGTACGTGGAACCCACGTTGACACTGTTCTTGCATTTCGACAAATCATTTCTCGTTTTGTTGCTTGCAATCGAGCCTATTATTGTGTTTTTCTATCAAATGTCACACCAATATCCTATCTATCGTTTCTACATAGGCAAACTGATGTATGATTTATTTGTGACCAATCAAAGGTTATTTTGCAAATCGCTCCTGTTCGATACTTTAAACATTAACCGCTTTAGACGATTGAAATACTTGTGGAATATGGCTGTTACAGGACAACACCTTGATTGGGCCATTTTTAGCAGAGTCAAACTTGAATCTTTCGCTAACATCTCACCCGAGTTTCGCTTTTGGATTGCTCTTGTGCAACAAGCATTAGCATTGTTGATCCCTTTAATACAAAGGAGTTTGGGTAAGTTTGAACCATCAATCTTCCAAATCACTGTTGATCAAATTTTATTTTGGTGAACTTTTGATTTATAACTAGGTATAAATGAAAGCGTGCTCCTTCTAGATCGGCCAGCGCGACCGTGTCAGTTCGTTCCATTATCGGCATTCATACAGCTGTCATTATTCTTAATGTTGTGTTTGTTTTTTATTCGCCCCCCATCATTTTTAAGTTCGTCACCTCATTATGCCTCTTAGCCAATCGTGACCGAGAAGACATCTCGCGGATCGCCGCCTTGTAACCATCTTGCAGCGATCGGAGAAATAATAGCAGTCTTCACGCAGTAATTAAGAAAGATAAATCGTACGGGAGTTTATACTTCTCACAATGTGAAAATACCATAAAAGGTCAGTAATTGACCCACTTACACAAAGGCACATTCTCGTACAAAGACAACGACCGAACATTTCATCACTCGATCCTCCCGACAAAAAAAGTTATTATGGATTCCATCATTTGGAATGATCCCCACTGTATTCACCTTAATTATCCGTAACGTCAAAATGTCGATACCAATGCATTTCCTCGTGCGATGTTTGCTCGTTATATGTCGGAGCCTAACATACCTCGAGGCAAACCATAAAGTGGTAAATATAAAGTTGCGCAAGAAAGAACACATAAACGTTACGGATAAGTTACTCAATTGCAGCTCAGTTTCTCACCAACTCAATTTCTCACAAATTCAACGAACGACACCTCTTTGAGGTTTACCCGTTCCGTTCTCTTATAGCGCTGTTGCGTCGGCTGTACATCGAGTACAGGAGTGGGCAAGAATGATGCGAGTTAAATGTTATAAATTATAGATTTTATTCTTGTTTCCTGAACACCGAGGCGGTAAGTGTTTATGGAAAACCATCGCAAGGCGTGTGTTCCCACAGCAACCATCACATGTCTAGTATGACGTCCCGAAATGTCTTCCAAGTTAACACTCGATTCCCGATCGACTTGTGCCGGCCAAACAAACCGACGTCCTAAATATTTATGATCCTGTAACACATTCACTTATGTTCGAGGCAAGACACAACACGAGGCGATGACGAAAGATAAATCGACCAAAAATAATCGAATCGTAATCGTTTTGCGTAATCGCTCCCGCCGGTTATTTTTGTTTTTCGTAACTTTTTTGTAGTCCGTTCTTTTTTTAAAAATCAGTCACCCGGCAAAGAAAAACCTGTTTCTAAGTAATTTCTGAGAGTCATTCCCGTTTCCGCTGCGAGCACGTTGGGCGTTCGGTTGCATTTCGATCGAAGTGATCACTCGACACAATTCCTTCTACACTTGAAATCCTGACGAGAAACAGATTATTCCATATCCCGTATTTGTATTGTCAGGGCGCCACCGGACATCAAAGAGTCTTGGACAAAAACTGTGAGGTTAGCGTGAACACTTTTTTTCTCTCGAAATAGACCCTGGTCTCCCCATCCAAGGTAGTTTTACGCATTTGTTGATCGGTCAGATTCAAAGTGGTCGAAACCATGATCGCATGATAAATTTTAAGTGGAATTAACAAAGTTGTTCAACGTGAAAAAATTCCACAAACTTACGATCGAAACGGCGATTCTTAGTTTTTTTTGTAGTTGGTTCTGGAAGTGCACATAATGGATAAAACTTTCTCGAAGCAGGAGGGAAGAGGAACGAGATGGAAAAGCGACGCTGGTGCAAAAATTACGGCGGTTGGACGAGGTGAGAAAAGAGAGAGAAACTGAAATGACGTCACAGTGGTTCGAAAACCCGCGATGACGTCATTTCGACCGATCGCCGCCCGCAACGCGTTGAACGCCGACGAACGAAACTCCCGCGAAAAAAAAAAAATCGTCCGAAATTAAGTTATCCTTTTGTAATCCGAGATGGCGAAGAATCACGAATCCTTCTCTCTCTCTCTCTCTCTCTCTCTCTCTCTTTCACTTATACCCTTCTTTCCCTTCATTTAATTTTACTTTATATCAATTTGTATTCAATTATTTTTTAATCTATTTAATTTTGTTTTTTCTCAAATCTAATCTCTCTCTCTCTCTCTCTCTCTCTCTCTCTCTCTCTCTCTCTCTCTAACAACAATATACTCTATACAAAGTATAAGGTCATCACAACCGGCTAGACTTAAATGCTTCTACCACTACTAGTCGGCCTCAACAGTTGGCTGAACATATCCTCTCTCTTTCTCTCTTTCTCTCTCACCCCTCACTCTCTCTCTCTCTCTCTCTCTCTCTCATCACCTATCTCTATTTCTCTCACTTCTCTCTTTCTTTTCTTCTCTCATCTTTTTTCTCTCTCTCTCTTTTTCTCTAATTTCTCTCCTATCTCGTTCAACTCTTTCTCTCTTTTTATTTTATTTGCTCTCTGTCTCTCTCTCTATCTTTCCTTAATATTTCCCTCTCTTTCTCTGCTTTTCTACCTCTCTCTCTCTCTCTCTCTCTCTCTCTCTCTCTCTTCTCTCTCTTTCTCTCAACGATCGTTAAGCTTGTCTGCGGCATGTGGCATGAGCACCGGCATGCGTCAAATGGAAGATAGTTAGAGAGAGAGAGAGAGAGAGAGAGAGAGAGAGAGAGAGAGAAAGCGGCAAATTCGGCGCGACACCATTGCCAGAGTGCCATACTCACTCACACACACACATTGAACATAAACCGAACACCAGCCATAGTCAAACCAAGTCTCCAGGATACTGACACACCAAAGATATATATAACAGCAGATATATCAGCTGTTGCATAGTTTGACTAAAGTTTCTACTGTATTACTTGTATTATTTTATTTATTCATATAATATTCATATTATTATTGTTTATATATATATGGTTTCTATGGTAGCATATAACCTAAATCATTCATCATATGATCATATATAACGTGATATAACAATGATCTCTTGTCATCCAGTTATATTCGTTTTCAATTAGCCAATTATTCTATTATTAGATTCAACTAATCAAATTCGAAAAATTTATATACTGTGTGTGACTTTATTTGGAATCATCATCTTCATATTCATTTATTGGAATCTTCATTTTCATCTATTTTAACCATCTTCTTCATTATCTTCTATGGAAAAAATTAAGTAAGTCAAATCATTTCTCTCTCTCTCTCTCTCTCTCTCTCTCTCTCTTCTATTCAATCTTAAAACGTGTTGTAACATCACAAGAGGAAAAAATGATTAAAATAAAAAACTCCACAATTGGCCTGAAAGTGTGACACGCCATTCAATGAAACTAATTCTCAATTGTTGTCACACTTTCCCGCCAATCTCTCACATTGAAGTTTGAAATGAAGATGACTCTGATTACTATTTTCAACGGGATAGCTGAGCTAGTTTACTTTACCTAAAGTACTGTTATTTTATACCATTATTCGATTTCTATTATACTCTTTCACATCTCTCGGATATTAAGAATTTTTATCTATCTCTCTCTCTATTCTTTCTCTCTCTCTCTCTCTTTCTCTCCTTCTCTCTCTCCTTTTCTCTCTCTCCTTCTCTCTTTCCTTCTCTCTCTCCTTCTCTCTCTCTCTCCTTCTCTCTCTCCTTCTCTCTCTCTCAATCCCTCTCTCTCTCTCTCTTCTAAATCTACCTGTTCTTAAAACTGTGTTGTGACGTCAAGAGTAAATTATGCTTTTTTAAATGTCACAAAATCGATACTATTGATTGTGTTTTCTTTCATTACTATTTTCGACGAAGTTAGCTAGTTTTTGTTATCCGAGTACAGTGTTGCCTCAAGTTTTACTCATCGAATTTACATAGAAAAGTGAAGCAAAGAGAGAAGTAAACAGTGTTCGATTTATGCATTGTTAAAGCTACACTGCTTACAATGATTTGGTGAAAAGTGAAGCAAGTAAAACTTGAGGCAATACTGTAGAGTCTTAATATAGACTATTCATACAAGGAAAAAAGGGTGAAATGGGATTCTGAATTACTCAAGTTGAACAAACGAACCTTTCCACCAGAAGAATAAAATTTAACATGAAAATCTGGATTATTAGCATAAACTTGTTAGTATAGAATAGTGTAGAAAAATGTGAACTATAATAATCTAATTCACAATTTACATACCTATCATCTCAAAACTGAGCTTGAGTAAACTTAGTATGATCGTGAGTTTCTATGTTCTATGTTCTATGTTAATGTTCCGGCATTTTTGGTTTTCTGCCATTTTTTGTTGTACTGTAAAAGTTATCCCACTTCCACTGTGCTTCCACAGTGATTCAAATTCAACTTTCATTGTGTTCCGATTTGAATTTATTACTGATTTAACTTTCAACTTTTACTTTTGCGATTCGATAAAATTAAATAATTTTATTGTTAAAATAGAGTCTATATATAAGTGATTATTAAGTGGGAAAAGCTGAATCACCCAATTCGCTTCCAAATGCGCATTGCCATATTGCGCGGACGAACCTCTCCACCAGAAGTATAAAATCTAACATGAAAATGTGGAGTATCAGCACGAATTCGTTGAGATCCAGTTTGAATGTACCGGGACCACGAGTTAGTATAGAATGGTGTAGAAATATGTGAATCATAATAATCGGGTTCACAATTTGCAGACGCATCACTGCAAAACTGAGCTTTAGTAAACCTAGGTGCGTTTTCCTCTTGTATAGCACCAAACGATGCTGAATTGTGTCCCTCGGCACGAAAAAAGATTCCAGCGTATTGCGAAGTGACTTGCATCCATTCCACATTAGGCCATATTTCTTTCGGACTTGGCTGTTCTGGCAGTTGAACGTAGGTAAAGTTGATCGGTATCGGATTCTTTTTTAGATGATCAATCTCCTTGATTTGCCCCGATAGTTTGTTTTGAATATCAAACAGTGACCAAGTTTGAGGATCGGTGCCATTAGTCTTGGATCCCAACTCGTA
>WURS02011020.1:0-12358 GCA_011762765.2 Rhinocypha anisoptera | reverse complement strand
CTTGCAATTCCACAATATATAATATATATATATTGTGGAATTGCAAGGTTTTCATTTCTCTTCCTAATATGGAATTCAACAAATTTCTCATTGATATTCATTGGGAGTTTTTGGCAAATTGAAGTTCACCGGCAATAATAAAATCCTTGACGAATCACTAACTTTTATACCAAGATCGACTAGCTTTAATGTTTGTAAATAGAATTCCCAGTAATTCTTTTTTTTTTACTTGTTAACTGGAGGCCGTCACTTGGTGGAATTCCATGATTAAGCAGTTTTTTTTGTGGAAAATATAATAGTTATAAAAAAACCATCACTTCATGTAATAAATACTTAGTGGAAAAGGAAAAGTTATTTAAATCTTATAAAATTGAATAATATAATTTACAAGTAGCTCTTTTCCCTGTTTGCTTCCAGCATCTAACACTACATTCAGAAATCCCCAATACTCTTTCACTGGCAGAATTGGAATATTTTTCTCCAATTAATTACTTTTTAAAATGCTCCAGTGCAATTACTTATTTTTCACCCATTACAATAATTTTAAGGGTATCATCATGACATTTGATCACTCTAATCAGCTGAAAATGATATGCTTTTAATGTTGCTCTGTATCCATTGTGCCGACATTGTTGCATATCACAATCCATTTAAGTTAAATTGTAACCAGTCACACAAACATTTTGAGAGTTGAGACAACATTGATGATTTTTACAATAAAATTTGGATAAATTACAACCAGTGACACGAACATTTTGTGAGTTGATAAAGTTGACAAAACTAACAGAATATCACTATGTGCCTAGTTGGTAAACTTAAATATTTAGATAATGAAATCCAATTGAAGTCAAGGAATTTTCTTGTGATTGTAAGACAAACCCCCTTTTCTTTCAAAGTCAGGAAGGAAAAATACATTGCCTTAGACTTGTGCAAATACAATAATTAGTTTTACTTTGATTTGCCCTTTTTTTACATCAGTATTCAAAGGTATTCTTAAAACATATTTACCCATGAAAACTACCTAAAGAACCACCATGTATAATCATCACAGAACTGGTTAATTAATAACTGAACCAAAAAAGGGATAATTTGTTAATTTGGTTGTAATACATAACTCACTCCTGATAAGAATCAGAAATTTATGGAATGGGAACTTCTTTGCAAAGTAGAAATTATGAAGATTTTATTAAAAAATATAATTTTTTATTTCATTTAGATCAAGCTGTTGAGAGTGATTCCAGGACTAAGGTTAAAAAGAAAAAGGTATTTATATTTAAGATTTTATTTTTAAGTGGTTTATGATGGTATTAAAACATCATTAAACTTAATGTCAGTGATTATATAATGAATGTGATGATTGCTTTGGAAACAGATTAAGACAAAGAAGAGAAAAGCAATTGAATTGGACGGAGGAAGTTCCAGTGAGAGCGATGGTGAAGGTGATGATGACCTGTCAAAGATGTTTGCATCTGCTGAGGAATTTTCAGAAATGTTGCAAGACACTGGTTCATCTCAGGTCAATTTTGCAGGGTCCTCAGGACTCTCTAATAAGGATAATGCAGGTAGGTAAAGAGCTCTCTCTGAATGCATGGAGCACCACCCATCTTTGATATGTTCTGTTGTGACATACTTCTAGAAACTAACTTAGATCAATTACTTGATGGAATTAACTTTCTTTTCGCAGGTCTCAAGCAGTTGAAATGGGAAGAAGCTAGAGACAAATGGGTTAGGGGAGTGGACAAATATGTCAAAAGACCAGGTGCTGATTCATTTAGCAAGAAGCATAAATTGCAATGGAAAAAGACCAAAGTTCGCAGAAAGTGATTCTTTGACTATGACATTGCAAATGTCTATGATTAAAAAAATTATGAAATTTGTAAAAATGTCAAACTTTAAGATGTTTATGTTTATGCCCTTTTATTAAAATTTGTGAACAAAAAATATTTTTTTTAAATTTCAATGTTGAAATTTAATTCTCAAACAATTTACTTGGAATTCATTGGGCAAACTTAATAGTATTACACAATGCCTTATATTGTTCCTAGACTCTTGTAAAGAAATTGCAAAACCTATCACTAGTGGCAGGTTCCCCGATCCTGTTATTGCTGGAAGCATTTTGGAAATGCTCTTTCATGATAACATTCTCTGCTTGGATTTTATATAGTCCAAGTGTTGAGTGTCCATTTTGCTTATGGGAACTAGATAAAGTCAACAGGGATAAGGTCTAGTGGTAGGTTGGCAGTCTTGTGTTACGTTGTTGTTTCATCATAAACAGTTGCCATCTATGAGAAATTAACATTTTGTTAAAGGTCAGTCACCACTTTCACCTTTTGACCAGAACTGTAAATCTAGAGCTTGTAGAGGTTTTGGACCACTCATTTGTGTTCACACCTGCTGAATTGTCTTATGAAACATCAAGTCACCTAGCAAACGGGGAAAATAGCAAGTCATCTACCATAGCTTATGAATCTGCAGCCTTATCTGATTCACTAAAGTATGGAGCCCTCAAATCTTGAGGTTTCAGCTTGTTTCCAAATAACATTTACCTATTTGCCCACAATACTTTCCCAGTACAAATTTAATATTGAATGTTTTGTAATACTTCACATTTGCCGGCTTGGTTAGCTTACAGGCTCAAGTCCCTCCCAGGGTATGGGTGTTGTGTTTGTCCAATAGGGTTTTTTTTTCTGTGATTTGAAAAAGTGTGAAATGGCCATAGCCATCGAAGCACCCTGTAAACAAAAGCACTGCTACTGCATATTCACTTGTATATGATGCAGATGTTCTTCTCCATGATAAGATCAAAGAAAGGTTAAAAATAGGATTTAAATATGCAATTAAAACTCAAGTTTTCAAAGGATTCAATGCATCAAAATCCTGATCCTTAATCTCAACCCTTATGTTGTTCATCAGTTTCATTTGTGTAGTCATGATTTCTTATATTTTTAGGCCAAACTAATTTAATTGTATTTTGGCACCTTTGTTCTCTGTTGGGTTTTCATGCCTCCCTTCCTGCTAGGATATGTTTATGCAGTGGGTCTTTATGTGTGTCAGCATCCTTGCAATGTTTCCACAAGTTCATTTATCTATCTAATATATTCTTTCTTTTTAATTTTCAACTATGGGAAATTCCATCACATTACACCTGAAATGATAGAAATTTTCAATTTGTCAATGCAATTGTAAGTCTACAAGTATGCAATTTTTGATATGGGATGAACTGATATAAGTGACTCTTTATCTTGTCCCAATCCACTCAAATACCTATTATTATCCTTTCTAGTACAGTTTATTCCTAAATTATTACTTAAATGTCTGAAGTGATCTACCAAATCTCTTACTTTGAAAATCTCATAGTTTTCCTGTAATTTATTTTCATTCGGTGTGCATTTATGTAGACATGAGAAGTGTGTCAACAGACAATTATGTGAGCATTGATGGTGTGATTACATTTTGGTTCATAAGGAATCTAGTCATGCAGGCTTCTTTATACCTAGGCAGATTACTCCAAATGTATTTACATATATTAGTGATATCTTCATAATAGTCCCTCCCTAGGCAAATAAGCACCTCTGATGCCACGAAAGATATAGAAATAATGGCAAAGGCAGGGAGCCTTCCATATTATTTATCAGTTAAAATTAGCCCACTATGTCAAATGGGTTTTGAAATCATTAGTAATTTAAAGACTACAATTTTAATAAATATTGTAACAAAAAATACAAATAATTATAATGGATGCAAAAATGACAATCTTTACAGTTTTAATATGAAATTGTGCCCCAAATTGATAAATTTTTCCACAGCTATAAATACTAGACCCATTATAACAACCTAATCATATTGGAAAGATGGGAGAGATTTAAACAAAAGTATCCTGAACCGTTATTTTCCTATAAACAATGCAGTATACATGAAAGCTGAAAATTTTGCATATACTTAGAATATTTATTGTCTTAAGCTTATATTATTGTCTATATGTGATGAGAGTTTCTGCAGGTATCTTCAGATCTAGATCCAGCAGGATGACTGGAGAAACTGTCATCACCATATAGACAATTCTACAGAGAGAAAAACAAAAAAATAAATATTAAATTGAAATCTTCCAAAAAGTTGGGAAACAACATTTTTCCCTATGCTCATCACCCTTGTAAGAATACTGTTTTTCAACACTTGGTTTGGCCATTACAGGGGTCAAGTTGAACCCACACATCTTGTTTCTCTAGCAGACAGTAGATGAAATGAATTTCCTCATCCAACATTTTTATGTGCTTTATTAAAAATGTCCTCTGTTCTGATTGTGCCTCTTTAATATGTACATAAATTATATTATACATTTACAAAACAAATCAGCACCATTTCATTCATTGAATCTCATAAATGAATATCCTAAAAATTCTGGAAGAAAGTAGTTCAGACTGCCCGATTTTCAATAAACAATATATATGTAATCTCACATATGGACAAAGTAACAAACTTCTGATCCACCAACCATTATTCATTGGCCTATTTACAAAAGTATATGCACTTCATTAATGCAGTCACGTGCAATATGTATATATATATCCCTTAGGCATTAAAATAAACAGAAATTATCTATCAACTATCTTTCAAAACATCTTTTAAAATACAACTACTATTACTTCCACTAGCCACAGAAAAAGTAGGTAGTGTAGGTAAAATAGACTCTGCCATGAGAAGAGGTGGTGTGGAAGATGTTGATGGAGTTCTTGAATGTCCAGAAGCCTAAAATGAAAATAAAATTTGTGAAATTGCAGTGTATTTAAATAAATATTTTTAAATCCAAGATGACAGAATTTCACAGAGTTAATCCTGAAACTAATGCCTAAAATGAAACTGATGAGGAAACAATAATTCTACCAAAACAAGTATTATTAATGGTAGTCATTACATTGAACACACTCATTATGTCATTACTCACAGGAGACGATGAACCGACTGGTTCATTTCTGGCTTCAGAAATCATATGCAGTTGTGGCACTGACTTTGGTCGAGATTCACTCTCCAGAAACCTTATGAATGCCTCAGAAAGTGACTGAAAAGAATACATATGACATCAACACTAACATACAATGAATCATAAATCTTAAAATTGAACCATATTTTTGAAATTTGAAAACAATTTGACCCTTACGGTGCCAGCCACCATTACCTGATGACGATACATGCAAAAAATTCCAGGGCTGTTTTGATGAATTTATATGTTTGCACATATATATTTATAAAACCTAATATCAATGTGTTAAGTCATTTTTTTATTTACACTCAAAACACACAGTGTAGGAAAAATATTTTTTAATTTTTCTCCTGTACAATTTTGGAAAAAAATTGGGTCCATAGATGAGACCGTGATATTTTTCACACATACCCCAAGGGACAACAAGAACAGTCCACTGGTACCAAAAGGGTCATATAGTCTAAATAGCTTAAATTGTATCCTTCACCAAGGGGCAAATTAGCTGGATTGGAATATCTTCAAGTTTTTTTACATATGGCTCTGTTTTTTGAGGTAACAAATGTTTGCCATGCAAACTGCAATTTAAAATATTGTTACTAGGTTTATGATCATGCCAACATACTGGTTGATTGAGGTCTGCCGAGGCAGGGCTGCCCTCCCTCATTGGGTGCCCTCCCCAGCCAGCTAATCCACGCAGCCAGCCCAAGCCCTTTCCCGAGCCATCTGTCAGGTCTGCCCTCTCTTTTTCCTCTTGGCTGAACTCCAAGATGGTGGCAATGATTCGGAGGATCTCATTACGACGGGGTCCTTGCATGGGGGATGAGAGGTATCCGAGCAGAAGGTTCTTCACCAAATTCCTGAATAGTAACAGCATAATAGCAGCTTCAGTCAAATGGTTTGGAAATGGATTAATGATAGAAATTTGTGAGTGAATGCTATGGGAAAAATTCTCAATATAGATGAGTGAGTATTATTTTATAGATTATAAATATGTTACATGGAGCAATGGAAAAAAATAATTAGAAAATGAGCCATTTATGAATTGTTTAGAATCATATCACTAAGTAATGAAGATTCTGGCATGGTAATGTGGAGCGCAGAAATATTCATGGTGAAATGAAGTAGCATACATCCACAGATAAATAAAACCTCTATTGAAGTTCACTACTTCAGTTCACCATCAATATGTCGATAAAGTTACATCCCTTATATAACCAAGAGTATTTCTCTTACGCTTTCATTATGATTCTTTTTTTCAATTAATTATCTTTACTGGTAGAATGACTAAAAATAAATAAAATAATATTACAAGAATTACAGAATACAATTCTTGAAGTCATGAAGCAGTTCCACAAATTAACGCCTGAAACAATTTCTTCTAGTACAATTCTTGATCGGATCATTTTGTTGTCATGGCAAAACAGTAGTTATTAAATATTAGCCAAAGAAGAATTTGATGAGATGAGGGAATTATACTATGTACAGACTGAAGTAACAAAAAAAAAAAAGAGTGCAACATAAATTAAAGGGTAATTTAGGCTTGTAGCATTCTTGTATGCATTTCTAAATGCCTTTGGGATTAGCACTAGGTGATACATTTATCATCAGCTAGCATACCATGGTTGGGGTTGAATACTGTTTTAGTTAAAGTGTGGAACTATTAATACTATCTTTTCTAAAAATATTTTATTATATCTATTCTTAAATATGATTATCTAACTCTTTAATGATAACTATAGTCATCGCTCAACTGGCACAAATGACATTATCACAATCAAGATTTTGTTTACACGATTTCTTGCAAAGAAAGGTAACTTCTATTTATTATGAAAGGTAAGAATACTTTGATTAACTCAGATAAAGAAAAGCCATGAATTTCATTAAAACATGAATTTACATAAATGTAATGAAACTAACTTTTTAAACTCAAAATTGTTTGGCTTGCATATTTATTTGGCAGGCTGTCTCAGGATTTAGCTGCATTACTTAAATTTCCAATGTATTATGGCATTCCAGAAAAGTGCATACTCATGAAGCTTAGCAATGATAGTTCCTCCCACTTGTAGACATTCTTTCAATAAAATTTTCAGTTGAATATCACCATATTTTGATAGTGTATTCACCATTAGGGAAAGGTTGCTACAATATGTATGTATCACCTTTCTATTTAGGCAGCTGTTTAACATCTCTCTTCAAAATTCACCTGTATGGACTCCTACTACAGGCTCTTCCTCTGCTGCTCAGTGTTAGCATCAATCATAAACTATATCCATAACTCCCTTCAGATATTCAGCTCACTCATTCACTTTTTTCCTATCCTCTCTCATCCGTTTCCAATTTTTTTTCTTCAAAATATTCCAGCCCTCTGATTCAAACACTTGTAATCCAGCTGACCTCAAGTTTTTTGTTGCATTAATTTAAACCAATTTGTGTTGCCTGAATGAATTCAGTGAATTATTAGCACTATCATGCTACCTAGGAACTGGGACACCTGTGAACTGTAGGTTCTGTATACCACACCTCATAGTAGACAATAGTACATAATTGTTCGCTAACCAACGCATGTGTACACTAAGCTCCTAGAATCTTTGAGCCAGGAAACCATTGCAAGAGATTTAAGATGCTTACTAACGAATATTAAAGTTGTGGGGCTTTTACACTTGGAACTTAAATTTTCATCATTCCATTCAAGTGTATTTGTTCTGTTATTATCTGTTCCAGCCTCAATTGTTTCTGCAATTCCATACGCAGTACTTCGATTACAATATTCATTAATTTTAAATTTCAATTAAATATTCATTTCATAACCTTTGTCATTTCAGTTTAATATCCTTGAGAATCTCTTAAGAAATTGAATGATGTCAAAAAACTGTTTCAAACCCAGTCCATTTTTTTGTATGACTATACATTTCTGTATGTTTACAACGAAATATATTCTGATAATCACCTATTAATGATGGGAAATATTTCACATAAATTCATATTCATTGAACGTATTTGAATTACTAAAGTGATCCTTACCAGTCAACTTTCCTAGCAGGATTATTCACTAAAAAAATCATGTGCAATGGTTATTATTAAGAATGATGCTTCAAGGTGATTGCTCACAATTCACTCAAATTTTATCCTTGCATTATTTGTTCAAGAGAGCTTAAAAGTATGACACATTATGCACTGGGATATGCAATAATACAAGATTGCTCAGGAGAATATTTGAACAAAGTTCCTAAGTACTCTTGGTGCATTTGTAAGAATCTAATGCAAATAGAGGATGTGAATTGCAAAATTCACTTAAAATCCATATGCCTACTGTTGATTAAGTCTGAACTTGCAACATTGTAAACAGAAAATCATGAGAAGAATGTGAATTATGCTTTCTCTTCTGTCCCACTCTGATTTCCCCATCTTCCACCCTCTTATGCTGCCTCCTACTCACCTACAACAAACACACTGCTACCCTTATGTCTTCTCTCCTCTTCGGTTGACAAAAACTGTCAACAAGATAATACAGATCACAAGTCTGATAAGAGCACAAAATTTTACTGATTAAAAAAACTGTGACTTGGGTGCTTTTAGAACGTTCACTTGAAAGTTGCAGTAAACCAAGATTAATTAGGTTGAGACCAAATTCTCTCAATTTGGTGTGTCAGTACAAGACTACTTCAATTCCCTTGTTGCTTAAAATTACAATATTGTACATTTCACCCACCAATATGGTACATCTTAAGAAGAGAAAAAAAGGAGAGTGGTAGTATTATGACAAGGCTATGGTTTCTCATGTTGCATGCATGAAGTCAAAAATGTATCTCAAACTGCCCAATGAAGTGGTGTAACCATTAGAGTAAGAATGCTGCATTTGAAAAGGGTACTCCAAAGATGGTAACCTATCATACTTTCTCAACTTCCCATTGTTAAATGACTAACAGAGGGGACTGAGACCATGACTGATAGTGCATGTCCGATTGGATTAGCTCATGAAAAGATGACGAGGGGTGGTATTAATGACAGGCAAGAGGAATGTAAAAAGAGCATATGGGATGGAAAGTGTTGGTGAATTAGATTATCAAATGGCAAGGATGAAAGATGACATAAAAGTAGGTGATTCTACAAATAGGTGACCTAGGTCAAAAGCATTGGCATATCATACACACTTAAGTAATAGTTGTTCCCAATATATATAATATAGATTATTACAAATATAGGTGATTCCAAATACCAAGGCTAAGATGTGTTTAAGAAAACAAAGTTCACTGTGGAGGCCGTCACCTTGTGGAAATCCATGATAGATTGATGGTTTTCAAAAAATAACTTTTATAATTCCACAAATAAGTTTCCTATTAAATCTTTCAGGATGAGGGAATTCCACCAAGTAAAACCTAAAACAATTTATTATTTTAAAATATGTATAATAAATATTAAACATATTATTAGCGACCAGGTCTCGATGTACTATGTATATCATCTTCAGGTGATGTGCTGCATCGAATCTTGGTCTACTAGAAAATATTTTTAACTATTGGAAACGTTCCAGCTCTGTCATTAATAGGATCCAATTCCACCATATCCTGAAACTTCTTAATCCGTCCTCTGGAAAGTTATGGATCGTTAGAGTTGATCAAAGTGCGAACTACGAGCCTCGATTCCCATTTTGGTTCTGGTTTTAAGCCGCGTTTACACGTTGCAGTCAACTGCTATAACAATATACTGCTAAAGGGCCACTCGTACGTGTGTGACCCCCAACTGCGATGCCATTACGGATCGATTTAGGCCTTGGTCGAGCGGAGTCGAACCTGATTCGACCAATTACCCGAAGTAGGGACGTCGTCTGCTTTCCGTCAGTTTTTTTCATTGCTTCTATCGAAAAAATCGAAACGATCGCTAGCAAGAAACATGTCCGACACACCGGTTGTTTTAAATGTGTCGCCTAAATATTGGCTTATACTTCTCGGGATCGAAGTGTGATGAAGAGGGAATTATGGGTAACATACCTAAAACGTTATTGTTGGGGTAACACAAATTTTGTTACGGTGTTGTTTGAAGTTTGGTCAGCGACTGCATTCGAGCTTTTCGGACCTTCTTTTTCACTCTTCTTCATCTACTTTCAAGAAGTTAGTCATAAAAATGTAGCTGTATGAACGACAACAAAATTTTGTTTTGAATAAAAAATTAATTTTATTACGTTTGAATTATAAACGTCTAATATGTAATATCTACAGTCCTTTTGTTATTTTGTATAAATATTTTATTTTCATCGTCTTAATACAGGCATTATTCCTAAGTACAGTGGAAGTCCGCTATAACGAGAGCTGATAAATGACGAAAAATATCTCTCTTTATAACGCACACTCGTTATAGCCGACGGTCATTTAAATTCACCTCTTTCGCCATTTATAACGGCACCAAATGTGGGCGAAAATGAGCCATGAAGTAGTTGTATCAATCCATTCCGCAAATACATTGAAGATATATCGTTTCATTTAAAAATCACCATTCAATGCGTGAGTTTCACCAAAACTCACGCATTCGTAACTAATGTACGCCTCGCATCGGTAGTATCTTTGGAAATGTTTCATGAACAATCATTGATAAGGTATCACCTACTGTTAACAATTACGATTCCATAAATACGAAGAGGATCGAGAGATTGGCCGTCCTGCTAAGATCAACACAGACAAAGTGGACCACCCAAAGAGATCCCCTTCACTCTGGGTTAGAGCTGGTGAAAAGTAGGTTCCCCCTTGTTTGTTTGCTCCCCTCCTCTGACTTTCAACTAAGCTCTTCTCTTGCTTGTCGATGAAAAAGGGACCTGAAAAGGTGGCCTCCTGTTGATTGGCATTCTCTCCCTCCCCGTCTGACCTTCAACTAATACCTTTTCCTACATTGCCTACAAGTGTAGCTCATCGCTCCATATGTTCCCTTATTCCGATTGATCAGCTATAAGGACGAAATGGCACCAGGAAATGACAGACTGGCGCACAGATTCCAAGATATGTTGTTCAGTCAATCCCCGGGAAAGTCTGTGGCACGAAATCACAAAGTCTCCTCTCGTAAAATCACCACAAAGTCTCTCGTAAAGACCTCCTTACGATGTAGATTCGCGAGGGTATGCTATTGTAATGAGTGTTTGAATCCTGCGAGTCATGCAACCCAAACAGCAGCCACGGCGAAATTTACTCGCTACAGCGATATGACCACTCGTAATAACCGGCGAAACTCCCTATGTTTTTAACACGTGGACCAACCAACGCAAAACGATCACTCGCTATAGCGGGCTTTTACTTTAATTCGTTTATTAATATCAACCAAAGTGCGTTCCTTTTCCATTGATGTATTACTATAGCCATAATGACGAATTATTAGCAAAATATCGCAATGTTCGGACGAAATAGGTATATTTGTTGATTTTCAAATATCTGGAAACACGTAAAGCAGCTTCAAAGTAATTTCGATACCTCTTGGGACACTAGAAGTGTCGATACAAGCTTCAGAGTTCACTGCTACGTGTAAACGCGGCTTTAAGACCACGGCACAAATAAGATAATATTGGCCGCTGTGCTTAACGCTTTCCGGATAAAGATTCTTTCGATCTATCGTTCGATCGCGGGGTTTTATGACACTTCACGTCGAACACGCGACTGTAAATCCGGGGAGGAATCGGACCCCTTTTTACGTCTTCTTGAGATTGTACGTCGCCGTAAACTTAAACGGTGATTTTTCTGAATGTCTCCCGTATTTCTGCGGTACCATGGAAATGGGTACCGTCATCTGCTTGACGACCGGAGACTGCTGAGAGTTAAAAATCCGAGAGAGGACCCATCACTCCCTCACTTGAGATCCAAGCAGCGTGATTTCAGGGATGGGAATCGGACCCCCGGAATCACACCGAACGTGCGACTAGGTTGGTGGACTCCGTCTTATCCGTCCCCAATCCGCTTTAATGCATTCCTCTCCTGCGTATTACCATGCAAGCCGCCGCAAGGGCGTGTGGCAGGGGGTGAACCACCACCAAACATTCGCATTCGCTCCCAAATGCAAAAGTTAGTAAATACACATTACACTCTGAATGAAGAAACCCGCATGTAAAAAAAACAGCAGGACATCATTCACATCAATCGGGACAATGCTAGACTCCTCACTAAAAACATGCATGAAAACAACTACATATGCCGTCACAATATAGTATGCAAGGTCCAAGCGGTAGCTCTTCTCCATCTAAATTATCAACGCATTCTCACGAATGACTAACCCCCTTTCCTGAGGAGACAATGAAGGGGTTTCGCAACCTTAATGCGGCTGTGGGAAAGTAGAGCTAAGGGACTCCCACCCACGGACGGTTGGATTGGGGATGGGGGGGATTAAGTGAGTGGCAGAGAGATTGGG
>WURS02011009.1:0-12359 GCA_011762765.2 Rhinocypha anisoptera | reverse complement strand
ATGGGGAATACCGCGCGGTGGCCCCGAAACGGCCGCGGTGAATGGGGGGCGAGTGGGATCCTCCCCCCCCCCCCCCCCTCCTCCCAAGCCATGCCCCGTGCCTCCCCCCGTCCCTCCCTCCAATCGAAGCTACCACCCCCTCCCCCTCTTACGCCCTCTCCCTCCTAGACCCTCTATCCCTCCCCCCTCTCTCTGGGGGGAAGAGTGCCACCTCTTTACAATCAACCTCCGTGAATAGGTGTCCTCACTCACTCTCTCTCTCTCTCTCTTTGCAGTGTATCCGCTCAGTTAGTCCTTGAAAAGTAATCAGTCGGGTCGGCTTTGCATCGTCATTATTCCCTTCTTATGAATAGCAACATGCGGCGCATCCACTTGTGTGTGTGCGCGCAGTTAGAATCTGAAAGTCGACCGAAGGTTTACCATTTAGTAATAATGTCCGCTGTGACCTACGTTCAGCTTGTTACCTTTTCGGACTTGGTGATTTTGAGAGAAAAATATATATGTACTGCTTCTTGCGTTATAGCACAAATAGTATGTTGCTTCTTTCCACTGGGTAGCAACGAAAATTGCTCGACAAAGTACCATACCAGTGTATTGTTATGACGGTTCGACGGATTTTTAGTAAAATGTACCGAATTTTAAGCTATTTTGAATATTTGAGTTCTATGGCACTCGTATGCGTAGGTTTAAGAATGTTAAATTTTAGATGAAAATTGTTTTTAATCCGTGTAGGTGACAGGTATTTCCGAATTCAGTCGAAATATCTACCCCCACCACTCACTTAGTTTTCACAAAGGCAGGAAGACGACTCCAAACTCCTCGGACATTAAAAATTCACTCTGCGCAAGTAAGCCTGGGAATTGTCGAATTTGTTCCCTCCTGCCGTCCTACCCAACCCCACCCCCCTTTCCCCTAAAATCATCAAAGTTAGTTCATCTTCCCCCGCGCTCCGTTCGCTCCAGAGCACACAGCGTCACTATAGGAACGTTTACTTTTCCATGCCTCCTTCAAATATTGCTGTTGCGAAGGATGAAAAGAAAATAATTTCTCTCTGACCCCCTCCCCGAGGCGGTTTAATGAGAGCGTAAGACTCGGTGGACGGCCGGCGGTGGCGATCGGGGCCATTGTTATTTCCTCCCTCTCTCTCTCTCTCCCTATCTCCCTGGCGGCGAGCCCCTTCCATGCGCCCAAAACCCTTCTCTTCCTCCCCTCTCCACCACACTCACCCCGCCGCAGGGCACCGCTCGCAGAAAAATACGAAATATCGGGAGGACAGCCGTCTTTCGCTCATCCCCCCACCATCAATTTGTTCCGATGGGGCAACTACTGGTGGCATCCCGCAGCTCTCGTGCGAGTAGTGGCGCCCTGGAATAGAGAGAGAGAATTGGAGCGGGGGGAGGGGGAGGAAGGGGGAGGAGATGCACCGACGAAGGGATCTTCTCGATCTATGCCCTACAGGACACGGGGTCCGCTCTGATTGACTCTGGGCGGTGCGGCAGCGGCGGAGGCGCTTGACGGCGACTCGTGTGGCCTTGAAAACTCCGGTAATAAAGCGATTTCCTGGAACGAATCCTCCTCTCACGCGCGGCATTTTTGTGTGTTTGTCGCGTTGAACGTGGCGTGCGCTCGGATGCAATTCGGAACGGAGCGTTTGTGCAACACGTTGATGTAGTTTGCGAAATCACCGAATTGTAAAAAAAAGGAATGGGGACGGTGGGGAGAGAAGACTGTTTTCCATTCTTTTCTCTTTCTCCATTTCATTTAATGATTCCTCGCAGGAGATCCAGTTCCAAACGTGCAGGAAATATTTTCATTTTCGTCCTCGTTCCGCACGCTAACACTCCATTTTCACTTCAAGGATTACGAGTGAAATTAACAAAAAGGAAGATTGATTGGGTGGAGACCATACGTGAGAAGGGTGTCTATACTGAGGGTGAGCGTGTAACGGAAGAAACTGTGAATGGAGAAGTGAGAAAGGGAAGGTAGGAAAAGAGTGAAGAAATGATGGACAGCGTGAAGATCGAAAAGGGTGTTGAAGCGTAAAGAATGTGTAGCACTTGTACCGTAAGATGGATTAATTGACCGTTGTCTTAATAAAAACACATTATCGTATGATGAATGAAACTGAACAGCCTACCTTATAATCCATGTGGTCGGCGAAACGGTCAAAGAAGTCAATCTTTCAAGAAAAAGGAAAAATTCTATTTAACACTCTTTAATCAAAGATAATCAGCAGTTCACATAAGTACTATAACATTACTATCAAACCTTTGTAACTAGTTATCAAAAGAAACACTAGTATACCTTGTTTTTGCGAGAATATCACCAAAAGTTCGCTTAGGCTTGAAAACACCGGTCTGCTCTGACGCGAGGCGATTTTCACACTACCCGGGAAATCTGTGGCCAAGCTTCCCCAGGTTCACCGCGGAGAGGTGCTGCCATCACTAGCGCGCCAGGTTTAAATTCCAATGAGAAAAAAATGCCAATGAGAAATAAAAAGTATTCGACGTCTTGAAATTAGTCCGTTCTGGAAGAACAGGTCACTTTCCTACTCGGACTGGCCTATAAAAGTGAGGCCGAAGCGGAGCGCACGAGAGAGGAGCCACGCGGAGCGGTGATCGCGAGGCTGTCTTGCCAAAACAAACGCATTTTGTTCACCTGCAGTTCGAGAACGGGCAGTTAAGAGCACCAGGGCATTATGAAAGTTTAACCCTTTTTTAACTTTAACACTTGTTAAAGTTTAACTTGTTAAAGTTGTCACAAGTGTATGATGGAAAGGATTGTGGAAGGAAATGGAGGACCCGCGAACAGATGACGACCTAGGATTGATTATGAATAGTCATTATTCATTCAGTATTGAATTTTTTCACTCTTTTCAATTCGTTTCCAGCTGTGTAGACGACGTAATTTTACCCGCCTTCTTATTCTTCTTTGGTGTTACTTTACCTTTTCACAGTAGCATTCCCGCATTCGTTCTCTGCGCTTCTCTCTTTCCTTTCTTTAGTCCACTGTTCTTGCCTGTTTTACGACTCCTGCTATTCCTCAAACTTTTGGTGTACTTCAAGTTTCTTTTCGATAGAGTAGCGCTCGAGATTGCTCTTTTTTGTCGACAACGCTCCCTCTAGGGTCACTTTTCCAAACGGGTAAATCATTTGTCCTTGGTCTTTTTGCGTCGTAATATGTTGCGTTGTCTTTGTTGTTGAAAATATTTAAAGATCCCGTTCCTTACAGGCATGTTGGGTTCATTAGTGAAGTGCGACCACAGAAGGCGATCATTCTCTTCCAAATCATGTCAGAATTTGAATCTATATCATGATCCAAGTGGTTTTCGTTTTTTCATTATTTTACTATAGAGAATTTTTTAAATTTTGTACTCTTAAATCGCACATAACGTTTTATGATTAACTTTAACTTGTTAATGCTGTTTTCTCGATTGGATTTTATTGAAAAACCGTAGTTGAACATTACAACGTTACGACAACTTACAGTTGATTACTGGACTGTTTGATAATTTATTTTCTTAGATTATTTGAAGAATGTGATCTTCTTAGTGCTCCGTAACAGACAACATACCCTGTGGTAGTCTCTCACCAGAAAAAATTCGTCAAGGAAGGGAACTCCCCCCGACACCATCACTACCTTCCATGAAAGGAGAATTCTTAGAAGCAAAAGGGGCTGCAATACATTCCACACGAGGATCCGGAAGCGGATTATAAGTTACCGGTGGTCATTTGGAATATTCGTATTTTATAAACCAGGGTGTATGCATGTAATTATGCGACCCCAACATTCCCTCTGGTACTTGTAGAAGGGTAAAGGGAGAATATAAGGCTATACTAGTGGTAGTATTGTGGTTTTGGGTGTGCCGACAGTTAAGGTCATTTTGCACCACTTTAATATATGTTTAAAACCACGGGTCCTATTTTCCCCCAACAGCTACATGAATAAATAGTTGATAATTCACAATTTGAATAAATATAATAAATAAATAAACAAACTTAAAAACAAGACGGACATTTAACAAACAGTAAAATATAAGGCAATATAAACCTCAGGGTTAACAGCCCAGAATAAGTCCTAGACTGTTCCTGATATATTGCCTTAATTTAAAAACGAATAAAATATTGATACCAAATTGGTTATTATATCAAAACTAAAATTTATGTAAAAGTCCCGTCTCTTTTAAAATCACAATGACGCAATTGAGGCTGTCAGGGTTGCTCCAAGCATCGTTCCTAAGTCTCCTCTGATCAAGAACCTTTCGCGAACTTAACGGTACGTATCACATTACGTCAGAATGTTGTTCGCTGAGGGAGGAGAGTCACAGTCATCGCAGCGTGGAGGTATTTTCTCCTCTTTAAAGACGAAAGAGCACGTCAGTTCACAAGGAAATACTTGCGAGCAAAAGGAATTGATATAGATAATTACATAGCAAGGAATATATCATTCACTTCAAAAGCTTATAAACAAATTGAATTTTCCGGCGCATGAATTGGATCCCTAAGCTCTCGGGTTTCACTTTTGTGGTTGGAATGATTGATCACAGACATGCCGCCAACACCGGGATCGCGGGTGAAGCGAGAGGGGAAATTTCCATCACGGAGGGCGATGGAGGAGCCCTGTGTTCAACAATGGGACCGACCACAGGAGGGAGATCTCGAGACTTTATCGCTCATTAGGAAGTTCACGTCTCACTCTTTCTCGCGTCTTGACGCGATATTGTGTCGGCCAACTCGGGACGGAAGAACAGTACGATTGCCGGTTTGCTAACGGATGTCAATGGGATTCCGTTCCTCTCCCGAAAGAAAAATGGAAGACGCGCACGAAAAGGGGCGAAGGACAGGAGGGAGCGATGGAGGCGCGCGCGAATGTGTGTGTGTTTCGGATGCGGATTGATTGATTGGAACGTCCGCGCCTCCCTCCAGTCCGCCGCTCTCCCCTCCCCCCCTCGGCCCGCATTTCTTAGAGAAATACCCATTCCCGCCACCCACATCGCGCCCCTCCCAACCCTCAGGGAGGAAGACTCGGTCCCACAATCGGGACGAGTGGGGAAGGTGTGGAATTCGTGGAACCAAGGTGTGAACGAAATCTATGGTGTACAATAGTAAAGAATTCAATGAGGCCATGACGTGGTGGAAATCCACAATGAAACGGTATTGAAGTTATCAATTTGCCATCATCACTAGTACTTCAATCCAAAGTTTGGATGACAGCAGCCCTCCATCCATTCCTATCTAGAGCTCTTACCACTTGGTAAGTCTTCTTTCTTTTCCCTATATTTCCCTATTTTCCCCTATACATCTGTCCCTCGGTCTTCCCCGCGGGGCCTTACCCTTTATTTTTCCTTCTATTATATTCTTCGCGAACCCATTATGCCTCATGGGTGTGTCCTGTCCACCTTATTCTTCTTTTCCTTATAGTACTTCACATTGACTTAGCTTCCTCCGCTCTTCTGTCCAATTCTTCGTTACTTACTCTGTTCGTCCACTCGATTTTCAGCATTTTCCTCCAGCACCACTTATATAAGTCACCTATATTATTCTTTGGTCTGTTTTTCCAAATGAACCATGTACCTGATCCATGGAGTTCCATGCTCCATACGACTGTCTTCACATATTGCTTCCGTTTTTAAGTGATCAATACGTGTGTTTCCACAAAAATAAGAAGAAATACACAAAGTAATAACTCCTATATTGTTTTACGAGTGGAAAGGTAAATATAATGAAATCTCCGAGCACGACAGACTGGTCTCGGCTCTTCCGCTGTTTATTCTTGATTATCCATCGCCCTATTCGTTCTCATTGTTTCCGATTCCATTCGGATTGTCTCCGAAGGTGCAATCCCACACGGCGCCACTATCGGAACGTTTACTTTTCCATGCCTCCTTCAAATATTGCTGTTGCGAAGGATGAAAGGAAAATAATTTCTCTCTGACCCCCTCCCCGAGGCGGTTTAATGAGAGCGTAAGACTCGGTGGACGGCCGGCGGTGGCGATCGGGGCCATTGTTATTTCCTCCCTCTCTCTCTCTCTCCCTATCTCCCTGGCGGCGAGCCCCTTCCATGCGCCCAAAACCCTTCTCTTCCTCCCCTCTCCACCACACTCACCCCGCCGCAGGGCACCGCTCGCAGAAAAATACGAAATATCGGGAGGACAGCCGTCTTTCGCTCATCCCCCCACCATCAATTTGTTCCGATGGGGCAACTACTGGTGGCATCCCGCAGCTCTCGTGCGAGTAGTGGCGCCCTGGAATAGAGAGAGAGAATTGGAGCGGGGGGAGGGGGAGGAAGGGGGAGGAGATGCACCGACGAAGGGATCTTCTCGATCTATGCCCTACAGGACACGGGGTCCGCTCTGATTGACTCTGGGCGGTGCGGCAGCGGCGGAGGCGCTTGACGGCGACTCGTGTGGCCTTGAAAACTCCGGTAATAAAGCGATTTCCTGGAACGAATCCTCCTCTCACGCGCGGCATTTTTGTGTGTTTGTCGCGTTGAACGTGGCGTGCGCTCGGATGCAATTCGGAACGGAGCGTTTGTGCAACACGTTGATGTAGTTTGCGAAATCACCGAATTGTAAAAAAAAGGAATGGGGACGGTGGGGAGAGAAGACTGTTTTCCATTCTTTTCTCTTTCTCCATTTCATTTAATGATTCCCCGCAGGAGATCCAGTTCCAAACGTGCAGGAAATATTTTCATTTTAGTCCTCGTTCCCAAAATACCCAAAGTAATAACTCCTATATTGTTTTACAAATGGAAAGGTTAACATAATAAATTCTCCTGGCGCGACAGACTAATCTAGGCTCTTCCGTTGTTTATCTCTGATTAACCATCACCCCATTCGTTCCCAACTGAAGAATTGTCCTCGAATTTGCAGTCCGGATGTGGTGGGTATTGACTACTGAAAATCACGGTTAAAATGTACGTGTTTGTTTTTCCGTCTACTGATTCGTCCGAGAGGCTAAGGGATACATTCATCACGCGGTCTCCTGGGGCAGAAACAAACAGTAAATGCTTTAGGCCACCTTTCGAGTTCACAGGAATTAGCTCTCGCTCATTGATTTCCAGTTCCCGAAAGTGAGAATTCCACTTGAAGGGAGGTCTCCCCCGATTCCGACCGGACACAACGCCGCGACAAAAGCATTCTCGAAACGCCCTCTTGCTCGTACGGAGGAAGACTCGCACTGTGAAGCACGCTCAGGACGAGTGGGAAATCGGATTGCGTAATACCAGGGATTTTCCACATGACTACTTGATTCACGTCGGTTTTCAAAAACATCAGTTTTTAAACTGGGTGCATGCATCGTCTGTAGTTGCTGTATGCCTCGGGATCAAAGAACGGAATCACTCGAGCCTCGCGGAATTTGGATATTGAGTTATTGGAAAATGGATGGGCTAGGAAAACGATATTTGATCACCGGTAAAAGCCTCGACGCTTGAAGATGTCTCTAGTGATTCCATAAGTAAGAGTACTAAATAAAAATAATAATAACCCTATTTTTATTCCATCTTTACAATATACAGAATAACATATATTGATAATGTTTTTCAAGGTAAAATTAGGAACCCCAGAGGAAGACCTGCTTTGGGGTTACCATCACGAAAGTACAATTTGAGACAGACATCTGGTGCAAACATTTATACCTAATTTTCAACTATAGTTTTCAAATTACAATATATGCGTTCATCCAAAACAATTTTTTTATAAAACGTTAAAAAAAAAGAAATGGAAGAATACATGCGAGTTTGGCTCATTTTTTTAATCCTTTAACTGCGCACGAATTTCCAATTCATTTAACGCTACGATACACACACTCCCCGACATTGACCCAAAATACGAAGAGGTGAAATAGAATTGATATGATTTAGGACACACTCCCAACAATATTCCGTCATCCTCTCGCCTTCCTAAGTATCCCATCGACATTTTCTCTGCCCTTTCTATTATGTATCATCCAATGTTTCTTTCCACTACATTTCCTCTGCCCATTTGGTTCCTTCCGCCAAATCGTCAATATAATCTATCGACTTTTTCTCCCACTCGGCTTTCATTCCTCCTCTTTCACTCCTGCCACTATTTCCTGTGCCTCGAGGGGTCACCCCCTCCACCAACCCCCGTTCCACTTCACATTTCCTCTCCCGGTCACTCATTCGTCGCGCCACTGTTCGAAAGAAGGCACTCTTGACGCTCGTGACACAAATTATACCATGTCTCATTGTTCAGTCGTATGAATTGAAGAATAATGTAAACAGGAAGTTAAAAAGGGAGTTATCGTCAGATGCTCTACTTAAATTGTGTATGTTATGGCCGTATTCCACTATGCGATTGATGTGGCTGAGATTGCCTCCAATCGCTAGCACTCGAGACGATTGATTTCCTTATTCGGGACGGAAAATGTTGGAACTAATTGAAAAAACATATGACTGTGGCACTACGTAGCGCGCTAAAATCTTCAGTTGTGGTTAGTTTCGTTTATGAAAATGTCGAAAGTGAGTCAGAAGCAGAAAAAATGTAATTACCTTGGGGGCTTTGGCAGTTTTGACCACACCATTCTTGTGCTACCAAATAACGATGAAAATGGCGGTGCAGAGTGGTGAAGGGGGGTAGCGAAAGTGGGGAATGCTGGGAAAAAAAGGAATACCAATACCCGAAAAGAAATTGTGACACTTGATTGGCTCCTGAATCCAATCGTACATCCCCAATCTCGAGGAAATAGAACTTTTCCTATTCGGTAAGGGGCAATCTCAATCGTATCCTTTCAACCAATTCCACTATTTGATTCTTCTGACTGATCGCAGTCTCTAAGATTATTATCGTATTGTGGAATATGACCTTTAGTCTAGCGAGTAAACGATCAACATCACAGGACATGAATCCGGAGAATGGCTTTCAAGAAGCTTTCCAAAAAAAACCAAACAGCCGCCTCTAGACATCTTCACATTCTTCTATTTCCTAGCTCAAACATTCTCTTTTAATCTGTATCTAATAGCATGACTTAGGAGAGGGGGGGGGGTTTCTAATCGCCATCAACCTCTTCATCGTCTTCAAGTTCTGCCATGTATAATTATTCCATTGTAAAGTTTTTCTAAATATTCGATCTATTGCCTCATCCTTGTCTTTAATATGAATTTCCTGTTTTCCGAAGCGAACAGCATTTACTTTTGCTCTACGTTCATTGAAATGCCTCTCACGCTTCATTAAACTGCCTTTAATTTACCTACCGTGAGGTTATGTTGTACTTCCTCGGACACATACGAGTATTTTTCATCTACTCTTCCATACCTTTCTCTACCCTTCGACTGATTTCATTTCTTATCCTTTTGTATTAGTCACTCCGTTCCTCAGTACTTGAATTTTTAATGGTTTTCTCTCTTCGATCAATGTCAGTATTTTGTTTAAAATCCATGGTTTCTTTTTCACGCATTTTCTCCTTAATAGAGTTTCCTCTGCCACTTTCTGTATTTATGTTTTTAGAACTTGCAATTTTTCTTATAATGATCCTAAATTCACTATTGTTTTCCATTCCTCTGATTAATGGTTTACACTCCACTCCAATTCTTAAAGAAATTATTCCTTCAATTTTCGTAGCTCCCACTACTTCTACTTTGATTTCATTAATTTATTGAAATTTAATTCACAATTAATGAGTACTATATTGTGATCACTGTCGACATTGAGTAGCTTTTGCAATTATCATTCCCGAAAACCATTTTAACGAGGATGTCATCATGCTGACATCTTTTTAGGTATACAGGTATCTTCCATGTGTATCTTTATACGAGGGAGGTTGTTAAATAACTCGTTTGTCAGAGCTAATTTGTATTGCTCGCACAGCTCCAGGAATATTTAGCCTCTTTAATTTCACTTTCCTATACCGTATTTCCCAACTGTTTTTCCTTTTTTAACTTCTCGGATTGTTGCATTTCAGTTTCCAAGGACGATTAAATTTTAACTTCCTATTACATATTTGATCACTTCCGAAATATAATCATAGATGTCATCCATTTTATCATGATGGTGGTCTGTTGTGGCCATCTGTGTGCACACCTGTCACTCTACGGTGGCTGATGGTTTGGATGCTATCTTCACCATTATTATTCTTTCGTTGTATTGCAGGAATCTCTCATTACCGTGCTCTTCCACATGATTACGCAAACCTCCGTAACGTAAGTCATAGTAAAATAATAGTGAAAAGAAAAACTAGAATACAAATTCAATATTATTATGATGATGTAGTTTCACTAGTTTAAACATATTTTTACAGGCTCTTATGAGCCTAAACTTCCTCCTACCCTTCCATTCCCATCCTTGTATATTCCATCCTCCGGTCTGAAGAGCATAATACGAGGGTCATCCAGAAAATAAGTTCCGTTTTGGTCTGTAGATCGCTAGGTTTTTTTTTTACCAAATCTAGCAACATTGTACGAAAGAGGGGAACCTTCTGAATAGAATGAGAGGTGAAGGGCCGCAGTAGCCTTAAAAAAACGGTTACAACAAGTCGTTGAAAATGGAGCAGCCCTAGATTTCACGTCCCGCCACCTCGGTGCCTGTTACATCTCAAGTTGTTGCGCGCGGAGAGATTCAGTTTCTTAATGCCCGTGGTTTCAAATCGGTTGAAATTTATCAACAGCTTGTTTCTGTGTGTAGAGAGGGTGTAATTAGTGAGTCAATGGTGAGGAGATGGGTTAGTGAATTAAAGGGGGAAAGACATTCACTTGAGGACGAAAGTGGAGGAGGCAAACCCTCACTTGTCGCGGACGAGCTTGTGGGAAAAGTCGACAATGCTCACAAAGTTGTCAAGTTCATCAGAAAGAACATGACCTCTGTTTTCTGGGACCAAAAAGGAAATCTCCTGATTGACTTTTTGCTTCAAGGAGAAACAATTAACGCCTCCCAGTATTGTGAGACCCTGAAGAAGCTTCGCCGGGCCATCCAGAACAAGAGAAGACGAATATTGGCCTATGGTGTGTGCCTTCTCCGCGACAACGCACGGCCTCACATCGCTCGTTCCTCTACGGAACTTTTGGACCAGTTCGGTTGGGATGTTCTGTCCCATCCACCTCAAAGTCCCGACTTGGCCTCTTCAGACTTTCTTCTGTTCACCAAAATGAAGGAGGGATTGGCCGGAGAATGTTTCACAAGTGACGAAGTAGTGAAAGAAGCAGTCACCATCTGTACCAAAGAGGTGGGGGGGAGCTTCTATGAGAAGGGGATTTCAAAGCTTATTTTTCGGTATACGAAGTGCATTGAGGTCACCGGAGATTGTGTGGAAAAATAATGTATATTGTCAAGAATTAAATGTTAAATTAAAGTTTAAATTTTTTCAATAAAAACTCGATTTAAAAATGAAAAACGGAACTTATTTCCATGATGACCCTCGTAGCTAAACCAGACTTGAAATAACCCAAAAAAACATATTGATGATGTAGTTTCACTTGTTGAAAGATCTTTAGAGGCTCTTATGAAACTAAACTTCCTCCTACCCTTCCATTCCCATCCTTGTATACCCTTCCTCTTGGTCTGAAGAGCCTAATAGCTAAACCAGACTTGAAATAACCCAAAAAATCTTTAGCCTCAAGCAGTGATAGTAGATGGAGTTCTCTTCTGGCCGTTAGTATCGATTTTAAATCTTCCGTAGCGCCACTCATCACGCTCTATCTCTCGCATCAATACTTCTAAATTATTGTTCTCCATATTAAGGGACATTTTACGATCGCGTATCTAATAACTCACTACCATTGTCATTGATTTTTCTGTAGCAAGAAAATAAACGATTCCCAAGTGGAACGCATTCGTTTCTCCATCACATAGGTCACACAGTCGGGATAGAACTTCTTAGAGGCAGATACTTTCAGAATTTATAAATTCTCGCGGGACTTTTCATTCCCTGAATTTTGGGAAAGGCTAAAATTGAGGTTGCTGAAGTGGTGATAAACATGTTCTGTTTAAGAAAAATTATAATACGGTAGCATTTTTATTCTTGAATGGCTTTGTTCACTCATGCAATCGCAGTGAAATGCCCTGGAGACGATCCGACGATGGTGGAAATGGAAGACGGAGGAGCTGGTGGAATGGAATGTCGGTCATTGGCAGTTTGAGTAGGAAGTCATAAAAAATTCAAGTGAGTCAACGTCCCCGAGGGCTGGCGCGCCGTGCACAAACATTATTTCATTCATTCTTTGAGAGGCCGTGAAAGCGCAAGTAAGGAGAAAACATTCTCAGCTAGATAATACGGAAAGGAGATAACCGTAATCATTACAGCTGACTTGAAAAATTGTAGTCACCTGGAGGGAAAAGAGTGTGACGATCGGATTAGACCCTGGGCCGGTGGGGTGAGGTGGGGGGAGTGGGGGTCAGGAGGGCA
>WURS02011008.1:0-28417 GCA_011762765.2 Rhinocypha anisoptera | reverse complement strand
CACAAACTTTGAAATTCCACATAAAATATATTTTCTATACGACCCGGGTTTCGTCGCAATGCAACATCATCAGGTCACCTGATGATACCACCTGGCCATACGATACCACCTGATGATGTTGAAACCCGGGTCGTATAGATATTTTATGTGGAATTTCAAAGTTTGTGTCTCATTTAATCCTGATGTAAATTATATTCATCAAACATGAATTATTATTATCATTCATTTATAAAAGCTAAGGAAATTTCATGTTGAAATTTAATTACAACTCAAGATTCCGCTGGGCATGACCAAAAAAATAATGTGTGAAACCGAAGTATCAGGACATTGCCAATTGAAAGCAATTAGGTGATCGATTAATATGTAGTAAGTATGCAGGTAGTTCTCTGCACAAAAAATATATCAAACAACACTCTTAAAGAGCCTGGGGAATATGGTATGCGATAGTGACAGTTACCCAATGCAGAAAATTTATTATTTTGTCCTAGTAATTTTCTACACATTGACATGAAAGATGACAATTATGAAAGCTCCTTTCTAAATGTAAAATGTCATTGAAATGCCATTACTAACCCCAAAGGTCACGGGTTCGAGTCCCACCCAAGAAATGGGTGTTTTGTTTGTGCAGACGGGTTTTTTCTATGACTTGAAGGGGTGTGAAATGATCATAGCTGTTGAAGCACCCTATAAACAAAAATACCACAACTACTTAGAATTAAGTTATTAGATTATAGGTCCTTCAAGTTGACATAAAAAATTCAATGGTATTTCATGATCTATTATATATTTGAATTGAAATGATGTTTAAATTGAAAGATTATGTTTTCCAACCTTTGCCCTCCCCTGTTTAAGTGATTCTTAACCTCTCACTTCTCTAATCTTGACACTCATCTTGGTGAACCAAATGACCCAAATGGGCTAATAATATATTGCTTCTAGCTTAGACACTGACGAAACCATAAAAGCTAATTATAATTTTAATGTTTGATACATGGTTCCAGGTGAAAAAGATGTTTAATATTACCTTGACATCTCAGTAGGATTCTTTTTAACCGTTTTGTGCTGGAGCCCTAAACTGGTATGCAGCCCCAGCATATGAGTGTGCAACAAAATAAAGGAAAAAATGACCAATTTAAAGGTCGTCCACACGGGGGGATGATTCTGAATGCCCGATATATCGGTCATTCTGCATGAAAGGGTTAATCTATCATTTGTTTATTTAATAAGTAGAAGATATGAAGACTTAATATTTGTTTTTATAATTTACAGATGACCTAGATTTGACATCTAGTTCAAGTGATGATAGTGATGAAGATGGAGATGAAATTTCCTTTAATGAAGACCTCGTACAAAAAAGTCTGCTGACAACTCCTCAAGAGGGAGCACTGGGTGCATGGGAAAGACATACCAAGGTTTATTAAACTTATCATAATTTTATTACTGTTTTTATTATTTTTTACTTTCTCTGGTTTCATTCCTGGATATTGTAAGTAAAGTGGGCATAATAGTACATTTCTTCCCTGTTAATATTGCCTATTGTTTTCTTTATTGTGGATCTAATTTTCTTGTTTGTTGGATTCTTGTTGAATTTTCTTGCTATTGTACATTGATTATTATAACAGATTTTTTATATCAAAAGTGAGTTTTGATTGGTGTTCAGTGTCCATAGGCCTTTGTGAAAGGAGTATGTTATTGTCCCAGCTTATGATATTATGATTGGGACTCTATGGATACTTTCTATTTATATATATATTTTCTTTAACTTATTTCCAGGATTTTTTTCTTTCTTCTGATAATGAGTTTTAGAAGTTAATCTGATAGAAAGTTTTTCAAGAAAGAATTAGATTGCATCAGCTGTGAAGAAAGACATCAAGACAGTTTATAATTTTGGAAGAAATGAATGCTGATTGTGCTGTAAATATTCCTAATAGTTTAAAAAAATTAGCTGTAGTGTGTTAAACATATTTTTTTTCCTTTTTGCAGGGTATTGGGTCACTTCTTATGAGCAAAATGGGTTATGTTGTTGGAACAGGACTTGGAAAGAGGGGCGAAGGTCGCATTGAGCCTGTACCTGCTGTTGTCCTTCCATCCGGGAAGTCATTAGGTTGGTCCTTCATTTTATTTAATTGCGCCGTTAGGGACAAAAATAATTTGTGTATCACAGCTTCGTAATATACTCACAATCCACCTATAATAATAGATAATCTTTGCTTCAAGAAATTACATTTCATTATACAGCATAAATACTATGTATTACTGTTATTCTGCTCATAAAGTCTTTGGCTAAAGCAAGATAATTTATCAGTCATAGAGTATCTTTAAAGCTAATGTCTTCATTGTATTATTCAATCAATCTCTGTTCCAGTCACTATCTATTATATTGGCTTTAAATTAATTTCTACGTGAAAAATAATATATTTAATTGTGAATCATCACAACTGTAAATATTGTAATCATTATTAAGAATAGGTATGGTCACTGAGCGGAACTTATGCTTATTCCTTAATTTTGGTTTGATACTATCTGTGGTTACAGTTTTGTCTAGAATTAATGTTTGATTTTTGACAATGGAAAACAAATAATGATCAAAGCAGGAAATTTTTAATGAATAATTGACTTTTTTTCACCCCAACCCAAGTGTCATTGATTTCCCACCATCTTATTGGTACTTATCCTACTTAGCTACATATTTCATTGCCAGGTGAATAAAAATAGCTGTGGCTTCCAACACAATAAGTCAAAGAATGTTCTGTAAAGCAACAGCTAGCAGCAAGCAACAAATTGTTAATGCACATCAAATGGGCACCACTATATTTCCGTGGTTTACCTGGTATTTTAGGAGATCATGCACTCTTTTTTTCCAGACCATTGCATGGCAATGAAAGAGCAAGGCTGGGAGACTGATCCGACGAAAGCTGGTGGAGCTGGCATGAAGAAGTCAAGGAAAAAGTGGAGAAAGAAAGGTGGAAGAGCAGGGAAAGGACGGAAGGGCACAGAGAAAAATGGTCTACAGGGAACTCCAGACACAAATGTATTTGATTTTATCAATTCTCATATAGCAAATAGAAAGGGTGAGTAGTTGAGGAAGGCGGATCTCTCGTTTGTCATTTTTTTGTCTTCTAGCATAGGCTTCTCTTAGAATCGAGACTGAAAAAAGTATTACTTATACAGCTATATATACATGACAATTCACTGTCAATAGAATGTATATAAAATTTGCATTACAACTAGGAGATATGCTAGATAAACCTGTAGTAATATATTTTTTATAAAGTTTACTCGTAAACTGATTGAATAATTGCATATTATTAACATTTCAGTACTAACTTAATGCTATTACGAATAAATTTAATACAAGTACTACTTTAGGATGACACTATGTACATATTTAATACAACTAATTTGGATGGGTCTATAGTATAAACAATGTCTAGTCCAATTGTGTTGTGAACATTATTATTGACAGAAAAATCATACAAATAAATGTTAACATAACAATTTTGATAAAATATAGATGTAAGGAAGCAATTGCAATGAGTCAATATCTTAAGTAATCTTTGCATGTCATTAGACTTCCAATGGATTAAATCCTCATTAGCAAGTTGCAGGTAGGACTTGAATACCCATGGTGTTGTTTTTAGAGGGCTTAATTAATCTTTATGAATTTGCTGAATTTAAATCTCTATATTGTGTCTGGCTCTCTATATATATGAGGGTTGTCCAAATGAAAAGGTACGAAACATCGTGACAACCTAAAAGTTTGAAATTTGAATATACCACTTTGGGATAACGTAGTGAGACATCTAGGGTCGCGAAGATAGTGTCCAGCGTGGTTGTGTGCATACGTGGGCACCCGCACATGATGCAGGAGAGGAGCAGGCAGTTTTGCGTTCTGTCCGATTGATGCTGCAACTCGGATGACAAACCGAAGGACACAGTGGAGGACTGGCTCCTGTCACAGTCACAGAATTTATTGGAACAGGGAATCCTTTGGCTTACAGGAAACCGTGGGATAGTTGTGCTCTGGTGATTGCGTGTAAATGAAGACATCAATGATACCTACAGTGTCGTTTTGTACCTTTTCATTTGAATACCCCTTATAATTCATGGCACCTAAAAGTTTATGCCAATTCTCAAAAAGTATTGAGAAAAGGAATAACGTACTCCGTATTTTTCCACTTGATTTTTAATCTGGTACAACTAGTTTCAACGCTACGCCATCATCATCAGGTACAAAAATCATACATAGACAGCCATTTCTATACAAACATGTCAGGGAGTGGGGGCGGGCATCGAAGGGGGAAGGAAAGGAAAGTGGGTTACGGTTGGTCATGAATCCAGGTGCCACTATGACGGGGGACGGGGTGTTCGGGGTCTGGCGGTGGGTAATTACATAGTGCCCGCGTGACCCAGGGTGGCATCAAGCAGTGGAGAGTAATTTTCGTGGCGAACGACAATTTGTTTGAAAATTACTCCCCACTGCTTGATGCCAATGAAGCAAATGATGCACATTGAAGATGAAAGAAATATTGCAAAGCAACCAATTTTTTCACAAAATACGGCACATGTTGTACTACATATTATCTTCCTTGCCTATGCTGACCTTCATTTGAACTAGGAATGCAAATTAGGTACATAACTTGGGGAACAGCTTCTAGCATTATCTTTAAATTTTATCATCTCAGATCTGTTTAAACTGGGTCCACAATGAGACCCTGGAGAGTCTTATTATGTTCTCTTGGCTTTGCACCTTCAATCAGCCATCTCTGGATCAAGGCCGACCTTTCTGGAAGGAAGCATTATGCCATGAAACCAGCAGGGTATTTTCTGGATGCAAGGCAATGAACAAGAGCAATGAAGCAGTATTTCTTGACCCTCATTATGGATAAAAGTTAATGTAAATGATGATTAATCGATATTATCTGAGAAAGTACACATGATAAATTCAAACAATACATTTTAAAAATTACTTTTATGCTGTAGAGTAGGATTTCTTCCTAAAATTGTACTTCCAGTGATGGTCATGTGCCTCAATATATTTTTGCAATTCCCAAACGGAGAATGCTAAAAAAAATCTGTATGTCAGTCTTTATGATGATGTATTTGATGTTTGCTAAAATGTGCCTGCTACATCCACTTTTTGATTCTATGACTAGGAAATATAATGTAGTATGTAGATTTTCTGGCACTACTATCTATTAAGTAGTAGCTATCATGTGTGATCAATTAGCTGCAACTGCCTTCTGAAATTAGTGCAACAGCATCTTGATTTTGAAACTAGTTGACTTGTAACCATCCTAATAGAGCTTGAAAAATAAGGGGTTTCTTAAGAATATAAAAATTTCTCATTGAATATAGAGAAAGGGGAAACATCAGTATGACTATTGTTTCTACTCTCTATTGAAAAAGTCATCTTCTTATGACTTAACTTGATCATTTCACAGGTGACAAAAAACCCACGAAAAATACAAATGAGCCTCCTCTCTCAGCTCGTCTCTCCATTGAAAGTTGTCATAAGCTGCGAGTTACGGGTCTCCGCTTGGAGGAAGATATAAAGAAGGCTGAAAGAGAGCTTATGAGATTAAAAGATTCTTTGCTGAGGCATGGAGTCAACCCTACAGTATGGGGAGGTAAAGCATTTTTTAATCATTCCATGTATAATATACATATTAATTTAGTGAAATATTAAAGTGACTTCATATGAATATATGTACATATATAATATTTTCTTGATGGAAATGTATTTTGATATCTCGTGCCTAATTGCATATAATGTAAATGAAAACATAAGGGATATTTATAAATGCTCTCATAAAAATTGGTAAGAATTGTGAATAAAATTAGGAGAATTTCAGATCATCTGACTATCACTCTTCATAAAACCCAATAAATAGTTGTAATGCATACATGTAGTCAATAGGAAGTGCATTTTAAAATGAGTATTTATCTTATTTTTTTGAATCTACATTTTTAAGATAAAAATTTTCACCTATAAACTATTTTTTTCTAGCCTTCATATTTTTTGTTCAAGTCTGTAACTGAATTGTGCATAATTAAAGTCTATGTCAAAAACTAAACACCTTCAATTTTCAATGTTAAATTTGGCCAATCTCATTGCATGACAGATTAGTTAAATATTTTTATAATATATCATATATAACTCTTGCAAATGGAAATTGTGCTTTGGATTTTAAGATAATTTGATAATTTTTAATCCTCGGCAGATTGTTCTCCTGCTACGTCAACTAGCAAAAACCCAAGCCCTCAAGTTGCTAGAATTCACAAGGCTTTGGCTGAGAAGGAAGCAGAATTGGCCAAACTCAAAGAGATAGAAGTTGGTGTTACAATGGAGCAGGGGAGGCGGAGTGCTCACAAGAAACTCACAATATTCTGAACTCAGTGAATCTGTTTATACCTAATATTACAATTTCTGAATCTATAGTGGATTAAGCTACAGATTCATTCTGAATTGCTAGTATGGAGTCTTCTCATCAATTGTTAAAAACTTAGTGATAACTTATTGCACTAAAATATTTTCTCCATCAGCTTAAAATCCCATATGCACATAGTGTTTTGCAATGGGCATCTGTGAAGAATTTGGAGTTGAAAAGTCCTCCGTTTTACAATCTCTTTATAAAATGTTAAATGAAGAGAAAAAAAGGTTTCAGTTTTTAAGAAATGAAAGTATTTATGTGTATAGTGACAAATGACTTTATGTAAATATACTTTTATATTTATCAACCAGAAAAATTTGAAATCATGTCCAAATTTGAAACTATTCCTAAAATAATGCCTGTGATACTCATTTCAAGTGATAATCTCATCTACTCTACTCTGTAACACTGCTGCATTTCCTGGAGTTATGAATTTAGAAAATTTTAGTGTGTGGCAATTTAGTTAGTTATACTTTACAAGGAGTACTTGTTCAAATATTTTTCTTTGTTAATGGTGAAACAATAGCCCCCCTCATTTTCTTTGGACCTATATTGTATCATCTTTTTTCTGGAGGACAAGCTTGTTCTAAGTTCTACCAAGCCTTTTTATTGCAAAGAATCAAGTTTTTTTATTTTGTGGACAGTATCTAATTTAGGGTGGCATAATTAGTGAAAAATTGGTTAATTTTTATAATGTCATGTACCAAGTGGCCAAGAGTGATAGAGTTGACTTCTGGTCATGAACAATTTTAAACAAAGTGTCAACTGTGGACTGTGACATCAGGGGAATAGGGATTCATTCTGTTGTATTCTTTCTAAATTATTCTTGGCTTAATGGCTGACTGTAAATGTGTGTAAATATGCTTTATGAAGTTTATTCATAAGTGACTGATTGAAATATGTTCTCCTTTTTCTTCCTGCTAATGGAACATATTCTCTGACTAGGTACTGTTTATAAATAATATACCTTTTCATTTGTCATACCTCAGCACATTGCCATAGACTTGGGTCCTATAATTTACTATAGATTTTTTTCCAGACAAGCTAGAGGGCTAATATTCCTGTGAAATATATGACGATCTTTTAATAGATTTTTATTTTTCCAACTTTCCTCGATACTTCTATGAGATTCCTCTATGTGAGAGTATAAAAAAATATTGAATTATATGTTCACAAATATTATAATGCAAGGAATAATTTTGGTCATGTTAATGTTATAGGGAACAATTTTAAGACCAAAAATCACTTCATTGTGAATAATTGAAATTGAATAACTTCGAGCAACTTTGATGCATACTGTTGAATCATAACCCTTTCTTTTGCACTGGGTGTGTCGTTAATCCAATCCCCAGCCTGGAGGACAAGGATGTGCACAACTTAATACAAGTCGACCGGGTTAGCCTGGTGGGTAGAGTGCTTGCCGGCTAACCCAAAGGTCGCGGGTTCGAATCCCGCCCGGGGCATGGATGTTGTGTTTGTCCAGATGGGTTTTTTTATGTATTGAAGAGGTGCAAAATGACCAAAGCCGTCGAAGCACCCTATAAACAAAAATACTACTACTTAATACAAGCAGAATGTGCAAAAAAACCTTGTTTTAGTTAAGCTGATATAGAGGATGATGATGGACAAGAAAAACATCTCTTAACCAGATGAAAAATGTATAAAGGAGCAGCTCAAAGAAAAAGCAGATGAATTTTGGCTAAGAGTTACAAAATAAATTCCACATTTTAGAAGAAAAAAATGAAGTTTAGACCATTGTCAAAGTCAAATAAAATACATTGCACCCCATGTAGTATGTGGCTTTTCACCACACATGACAATCATGCTGTGAGGGAGTAACATACCTTCACACTCTGGAATCACCTACTGGGTGGAACTCCTTAAAAATGCAATTGAGAAACGACAGGAAGTATGAGTCAAATCTGAAAGAGGAAAAAATAAACCAATAGTTGATGAAGTTTAGAGAGAAGGTTGAGTAAAGATGGAGCCAAAAAGAGAAGTTTTAAAGGAGCTATTGAGAGAAAAAAAAACTACCTACAGTTAGCTAGGAAATGTAACAAATCGCTCAGTGGGAAGATTAGAAAATTCTTATAGTATCCTTGAGAAACTTAAGAAGCCAAAAGAACAAACCCAAAGGACCTTTATAGGAGGTTTAGAGTTTTTGAAAAGTATAATATTCCAAAGGTTTGATGCAAAGCAGGGTGGAGAAATTGCATAAAGTTCTAGGTGCAAGGAAAAAGTGTTTCAACCAGTTTCTAAATGGAGCAAATGAATTTCCAGGAAGCACTCATCTCATAACTTTATATGATGTAGTAAAAACCTACATGGAAGAAGTAAAAAAAGCGTCATACAAATACACAACCTATTTTTCCAAGTGTGAAAAAAGAAGAGATTGCTCCTTAACAAAAACGCTGGAAAAAAGTATTCCACTAACTGTTAATATCTTTTTTGCGGTATAATCGGTAATTGGAGGCAGACATTATAGCAAATATCCATTAAATTTAAATATAACTGAGTTATGAAATTGAATATGATTTTTACAGCAATAAAAAAATATTAATATTAGTTGCGATATTTCCATTGGTTTACAACGTTTATAATACCGCCAAAATGAAACACAAGAAAAGCGATATTTGTTTTCGTAACGTAAATACGATAACGAAAGGCGGAGAATGTGTTATGGTTGGTTGTCTTTATTACGATATTTATTTGGAAGAAGATAATCTTGTGGCAAATTATGACTTTCCAGGACAGGAAATTGGGAGATTTTAGTTTTTTGACTTGATTTAATTGTCAGTTAATTTTCGGAATCTCCTATTAGTTCGAAAGTATTGCTTTTGAACATCTAACTGAAATGTTGCATGAGGTTTTATTAGCCTTAGCAGGCTATCCGGGAAGTTTATTCGTCGAATACGACAATCGTATACAGGTAGATATTTGTTGTCATATATGGTCGTTATATTTTCCTTTAAAATACCTTTAACATATTTGGAACGGTATATATTCAAGGTTTCTGACTCGGTAACGTATATGCTTGAATCAGAGAAGACTCTGTTAAATAGAAGTTTATGTGTTGCTTCGGAGTACAAAGCATTAAAGACCTTCATTGACAGTCAGCAGAACTTCAGTTTCCCCACCTTGAGTGAGTATTAGCATTGAAAATCAGACTACTACCGAATTTAATGCATTTAAATAGTATAAATTCATTATGGCTAACTCATGGACTTTCATCTAGTTACTATAACTGTATTTTCTTTTAATAGATATAAAATTTTGTCTACTGAAATTTTAGGGGATGAAAGTAATCCGAATGGCCCAGACCAGCAGTGTCCAGGAATGTACCTGCAGGCTTTCTGCAATGGTTTGGAGGAAGTAACAGAGTCATACAATCAAGAGCTCATTGATCTAGAACTGGAAATCCTTAACGATCCATGTTTATCCTTGACTCACATTTTAAGTAGAGTGGAAAAACATTCCTGCGTTTTGCAGGCTATGAATGCAATCATAAAAGAGGTAATTTTTGTCTTATTTCAATATAAAAGCAATCTAAATCAAAATAAATGGATTTCTCTCAGTTATCATTACATGTCAATGTTTATTGTCAATAAGTGGTACGGTTTACGTAGATTTGATTAATGGTCATATACATTATTGATAAAGTGATCAATAATTATATAACTAATGTAATGGAAAATTCATAATTTTACAATTTAACACAAGAAAATTAGATTGTATACTTTCATTAAGCAATTTATTTTCTATGCAAACATAGTCCTTGTCAATTCTGTTTTAAATTGAATCATGACATTCCGTTCAAAAATTGAGATAAATTAGTTTTTTGTTAAGCTACATAAGAATTTTGCAAGATTAAGTGACATAAGTGATGATCCAAGAATTTCCTTAATCAGTTTGTCTATTATTCAAATGCATTGATGCATTCGAATAATATTATGATCGCATTCTGTTTTGGGTTTGCATATATCAGAATCTAGTGTTTTATTATGACTAAATATATTTCTCAATTCTGCTTACCTTATTATTTCCTTAGATAAAAAAAAATAATGTTCGAGGATGCTATTTGTTGGAGTTCCTTTATCGACATTCAAAATCTGGTGTGTTGGAGGTGAAGGAGGCAGTTAAATGGTCAGTGCAATAATAAAAAAACTAACATGTGGATCTTTTAAAGTAATTACTTTACCATGAACCAATTTCTTCTATTTAAATTTTTTTTCATTAATTCTTAAATTTTTCTTTTGTAATTCAAGTGTTTTTTTTTAAAAAAAGGTAAATTCCAATTGTAAATGCCATCCTAGTATGATCTATTCACTATGGATTATGTGTTTTGTGTATACAATTTCTTTCTGGAAACCTTTGTGGATGACGGAAAATCCTTTTCCCTATTCTAGTTTGATGAGAAACTGTCATGCTGTTTTCTTTCAACAACTCTCCTCCTGGCTTGTGTATGGGCAGTTAGTTGATTTTTACAATGAATTTATTTTACAAAACAAAAATGATCTTGACTCCTCCATGTCATCATCCACTCCAGACAGTGACGGAAGTCCTGGAAATGCACTTGATGATAAACAGTTTGTATGGACCTTCAGTTATCACCTCTGTGCATGAAATCAGCACTCATTTCAATTCTGCAATTTTTTCAAGTGTTGTACTCTTTTGACAGAATAAGGGCAACCAACTTCCACATTTTGAATATACCATTCGACAAGATATGCTTCCTTCGTATATTCCTCTGTCATTGGTCAACAAAATTCTCTATGTGGGCAACACAATCTTGATCTGTGGGAATGAACCAAAAGAAAATTGTGGTATGTTTTCCTCATCAGCTTAACCTTGGAATTTTTTAGTATTTATGTGGATTCTTACCGTGGAGGCTTGTGTTTTAGGATCTCAAATACCGCTGCATAGAAATGAAACATCAATTTGTGGAGAGAAAGAAACTTATTTTTTGAAGAAAATATGCAAGCTGAAGGAGATGGAGACGTTCAGTATATTGGAATTGGAGAATATTGTGGATGAAATAAAGTCATGTGTAACTGAGGTAAATAGTAAACTAAATCTCGATAAATTAATAATAATTATAATATTCCAAATTCATTGATTAAATATTCTCTGCTTCTTTAATCCCCAATTACCTGTTTAATCCTTAATCATTAATTATCTCTGTGGCTTCCATTAAGACATTAAAGTGTTTATTTGGTGATATTTAAGAGAAAGAAATTATCTCAACATGTGCATTTTGTTAGCCTGATGGGTAGCATGCCCACTGGCTAAACTGAAGGTCATGCGTAATTCCTACCTAGGGTATGGGTGTTGTGTTCATCATAGTGGGATTTTTCTTTGACTTGTGAGGTGCTATATATCCATAGCCATTGACATGTCATGTAAACAAAAATTCGGCAACTTTTTAATTATAAGAGGGAAATATAATTAAACAAAAGAATCGGAGGTGGCTGTTACAAAATTCTCTGCTTTTGGCTTTAATACATTCTTGAAAACCCTCTATCATGAAAACGGTACCCTTATTGTAAAATACAATTTGTGAGTTGTGGTTATGGTGTTATATCTATTGTTAGAATGCTTCAAAGAATCAATGTCAACTGTGCTATCATTCACTCACAGAACTTCCTTAATTTTATTAACGCAGCATTTGTGGACTCTGGCCATGAAAGAGGCTCAACTAGATATACAATTTCGTCTAATGAAAGACTACTTTCTGCTGGGCAGAGGGGAGCTATTCAATGAATTTATACATCAATCTGAGTTTATACTCAGTAGACCATTGAATTCATCCACATGTCGAGGTAAGGGAATGGATTGTGTTAATAGTATGCTTTTGTACAAACACTGATCAGATTCTTGTAGTTTACATAATTTTATTCCCTTGGACCAATGAAAATAAGATCAAGAAGTAAAGTTAATCGAGTCAATTTAGACATTGGGGTGGGTGCTGCTTGAAGGAGGTTATTTTTTTGCAGGAATCACTAGTAAATTACATGACTGGAAGGTATCCGACCTTGTGCAAGTTAAAGAAATTGTACTTAACAAATGAAAAATCATAATGTGGTAAATGTACCTGAAAGTAACGTTTTTGGACATTTTCACATTCATATCATGTGAAACTATCAATTCAGACAAGAAATGAAGGGAACCTTTTCTTTTTGTCAAAAAAAATTCCTTTCCATCTATTTCAGTCCGATGACTCCAAGGGTTATAGCTTCTTCTCCAAAGACAAAGAAATTTAACAATTAGTGCATTATTCGATAAAAACGTCTTTAAACTTAAAGAGAAATGTTTATATTCAATGAGAATGGTGAACTGTCACTTCAAAAAATTGATGAAGTGAAGAACTATGTTCAGGACTGCTTCAATCCATCCAACAGGCTTCAACAGATTAAGTCAATTACAATAGAAAATCATTTTCAAGCTTCTCTTTCAATTCATGCACTAATTTTATAATAACTTTCTTAAAATAATTATGATTTCCTTATATTGTATATTGTATTTATTTTCTTTGTTAAATTTTTACATTTATGAGTACTTGTAAATGCATTATACTATCAGTTTCTCTTTTTTTCAGAGATCAACACTTGTTTCACGTTGGCAGCTTCCAAAATTTTGGCAGAAGATGACACTTCCATAGAGAAGTTTCAGTTTACCTTAGTTGAAAACACAGCTTGTGACCAGGATGGGAAGTCAACTCTTGGTTAGTGCTTTCAGATATTCTATATTTTCTCAGTTGTCTCATCTGCATGATGTTATACGAATAAGGGGTGCTACGCAAAATTTCCTCATAAAAATTGGATAATTTAAAAAATCCCAATTTCCTTAATTTACCTTCAAAATATGACATGAAAGAGCACAAGGTTATTCCCCTGGAATTCCAGTGGAATGAACTTACGTTTTATCATTTCATAGATTTCACGAAATTAGGTACACCTAAAACGATAAAAGTGATGAAATTTAAAAGTGCCAGGCAGGATAGTGGAATTTTTCCATGAAAGAATAAAGAAAAATAGTGTATAGTATAGGAGGTGGGGTTACAATTTATGAAACATCTGAGATGTTCACTGGTTCGCGTTTGTGTGTTTCAGCCAGTCTGCCCAATGTAGATTGCACCCCACCTCCTTATTTGCCAAATACCTATTGGACCACAACCACAAAAGTGACTTTGACGCGAAGAGCTTACACATGACGGCAAAGGTCTTAAATTGGATGCTCTGGAACAATTGAGATCACAAGAGCTTCTTCAAACTCATGTGTAAATTTGTTCAATGAAAGAATTTTTTCAAACCCTTCCCCACTACTGCCCTCAAAACTAACTTAAAAGGCTACTGCCCCCTCCTGCATCCTTCCTGTCTCCTTTTTCTCACCACCTGTGCACTCTCCCCAGCCATAAAACCCTCAATCCACTCCACCCACACCCTTTTAACCCCCCTTGAGTTTCTCTCCACAATAATCTTTTCCCCTCCTTCCCCCCTCTTCTGCCCCCATTCCCCTCATCAATTTCCCCCTTCTCCTTCCTTTTTTTTTTAATTCCACCAATTCTGTTTTGAACCCAACCTACCCCACCCATCATGCCTTGTCTATATATGTATGTTGTCAAAACTCCACACCCTCAGAATGTACCTGACGATGCCGTAGCATGGCGAAACGTGTTGTACACGTTAAATAATCTGTGGAGAAATACGATCTTCTTCTATTATTTGACATAGATATACACAACTTCCATGAAGTGAAGCCTGATGTTGTGAAGTTCATATTGGCTGCTTTCAATGTTTTCTTTTCCTGTGATATAAAAGTCCTATTGTATTGTTTTTTCTTGTTTTTAATTTTTTAAAATTTTGACTTTCCTTTCTTTTTCTTACCAGACAATGGATGGAATCGCCTTTCCTTGACATACCATCCAAATTGGCTTACAACTATTCTTTTTACACCGGTTGTACTCCAGAATTACAATTCTCTGTTTTGTTTCTTAATTCGTGTTAAGAAGATACAGATGGATTTGAACAGTGTTTGGAGAGATCATATGACTCTTAAAACTGCAGGGTAAGGCAGCATTTTTTCTTTTTAAACATTGAATTATCAAATTAAACATTGAAATTAGTTTTTGTTTACTTGAAATAATAATTGATTTTCTCTTTAACTTATTAGTCATCAGTAAAGCTGAGAAAAAATAATTTATGAAAAAGTAAATTATAACAGAGTAAAATTATTTTTTCAGAATAAAGGTTTCAATAATAGCCTAAAGTAATACAATTTTCAGATGTAATGGTAAAAAATACTATTACTTCTAATAGTATTATTTACTCTATGATTATAATAAACATTTTGAAGTGTGAAACAGGATATTCCAAATTTCATGCTGATACATATGTTTACTGTTTTGTTATTTGAGATTTACTCCTAGGTTCATTTTAACTATTCTATGGATTCTTAGAGGTTTGAATAAAATTGTAACTTAATTCTTTTTATGCATGTTACAGATTTAATTAAAAATGTCATTTTCAGCATTTGTCGCAGCAATCCAGTTGCTTGGCAGTTAAGAAATTGCTTGATGTTCATAATAAACAACTTACAATATTATCTACAAGTGGATGTTTTGGAAAGTCAATACTCTGCCCTTCAAAATGTGGTGCAAAATTCAAAAGACTTTGATGTCATTTGCCAAGCACACACCAAATTCCAAGCCAATGTTATGAGCCAGACTTTTCTTTTTATGGGTCCTGAAGCTACTGTAAGTACTTTGCATAACTTTATTATCTATTTTTAAATTTCAGTTGACTTTCTTCCGGTATGGCAGTATGAACCTATGTAATTAGCTCTTATTTAAATTTTGAGTATAACACAAGCTAGTGACGGTAGCAAATAATTTTGATTGCAGTAATGCTTAGCACCATGATATAATGTTGATATAGAATGACTGCTGTAGATCATAAACAGTTATGAATCTGAAGATGCATCCTGTAGCAGGGCTCCAAGCTCTCCTCTCACCCGACAATCTCTTTGTGTCATCTATTTCTTAATTCTAATTTTCTCCCTTACCTGTTTATCATATGCCATCCTTGGCCTAATTTTACCCCTCCCATTCTGGGGTCCCTTCTAATACAGTCTTTCCTGATCTACCATGTTTCACATTGTGTACTATTAGTTTCCTCCTCCATTTATTAGTGTAGACCGTGAGCTTATCTTTTCAGTGGCTCAATGAAGGACTTCTTTGTTGGTGATTTGGTCTATCCATTTAATTTTCAACATTTGTCCATAGCTCCACATTTTCTGTCTTCTTTCCCTTGAGGTGGCTGTTATCCAACTTATAATATTATATGCTCCACTTCCAAATATTTAAACTAATATTACATGCAGTGAGTAGTAGTTTCTTCTGGAAAAAATGCCTTTTTCTCATAGCCTATTCTGTTTATTATCTCATTCTTACTTCTTCCACCACCTGTCATCTTGTTTCCCAAGTAGCAAAACTCTTTCACCAGGTCTATCATTTCCTAGTTTTATTTGACATTTCTTTTCTGTAATATGGCTGCAAAACATAACGTAGTACACATTATTCTTGATTATCCTCAGGTTATTGTATTTCCTCATTCCCTTTATGCAGGCCAATGCTCTCATTAAATCTTATGTCTTCACCATTATAAGTGTTGTCTGCAAACCTCATCACACTAATCAATTCTCCCCTATATCTCATATCAACTTTTCTCTTTTTATGTATTTTCTCCTTGGTGTGATCATTGTAGAATAGAGGGGATTGGGAACATCCTTAACTTCCTCCTTATTCTTTTTTTATTTTCTGATTTCACTGTATCTTGTCAATTCTTGCTCTCTCTGTAGAGCATGTATCAATATTCTGTCATTAAAGTTTGTTGTGGTATCTATTAGGACATGTGGCGGATGTTCCAATTCTCAGTGTCAAGTCTTTCTCCAGGCTCACAGATACCAAAAATGTCAGTCGGTCATCCTAAAATATCTTCTCCAAAATGAGTCTCAGTATGGATAGCTTCTCTTGTTACTCTGTTTGTCTGAAGTCAAACTGATCTTCACACAAACATTCATTTATTTTCCTCTTATTTCAGAATATTATAATTGTTAGAATATATGCTTCTATGCTAATTCTATTTCACATTTGTGTGCATTTTTTTGGTATTGGGAGATAATGGTCTTGAAGTTTTGTTGGGTTTTTTTCTTCTTATGTAGATACCTTATATCTATCTGGTTTAAGAGCCTAGTCAGTGTCCACTTTCCATCATCTTTTAAAACTTTCACTGATATTTCATCTATCTGTGTTGCCTTATGGGATTGCAATACCTTTAATAAAGTAACATTTTCTACCCCATAAATAGGAGCTTATTTCTTATTGTGTTCAACCTTTTCTTCTTCCAGGATTCCACCGAGCATTTCTTTTCCCAATTTTTAAATTTTTTCCCAGTAAAATTTTTCCAATTATTTTATGTATGTATTTGTTTATCTTCATCTACCCTTTTCTCCTTGCACATCTCAGATATGCAGTTTGACAATTATTTTTCTATCAATTCTTCTGGGTACCTTTTGGAACTCCATTCTTCAATTTATATAACTCCCAATGTTTCTTCGTTGTTTTTTTTTCAGTTTCTTGAATTTTACTTGACATTTCATAAGAACTAATAAGTGGTCAACATCTACTCCTGTCTAGTTTTGCAATCCTTGATTTACAAAATGGATTATTAGAATGATATGGTCAGTTTGACATCATCTTATGTCTCCAAGCATCTTCCATGTGTACATTCTACATGGTTGGTTTTAAAAGAAACTGTTTACCACAAGGAATTTGTGTTGTTGGCACAACTCTGGTAGTCTCCAACCTCTTAATTTAATTTCCATGGGCCGTATTTTTCTTCTTGACTTTTCCAATAATTTCATTTCAGTCTTCAAGAATAATTAAATTTTCTTTTCCTGTTACATTTTGTCACCTCCAACCAATTATGTCTCAGATTATGTCACAAGTATTCAAATAATATAGTTGCTCCTTTTTTCTATTGGTCATATCCTTTTAACGTGACCTCTGATAGAGTCTGGAGAATTTTTTCATGTTTACTATTTCTCAAAAACTTTTTTTTTCATAGATCTAACATAATAAGAATACTTTTCATGAGGGTTGTTAATTTGATATAAACATAAATTTGTGTTAAGTAGTCACCAACAGCGTAGTTTGCTGTACATAATGCATATGGGCATGCTTTTAGTGCATTGTATAAATTTTGTGAATAACACAAAAGATTGATAAGTAGTAATGCCTGCATGGTATTTAAATTGTGTGTGTATTGCTTGTACTATGCTTGTTTGTGTTTTTTATTTAGACAATTGAATAAATAGAATTATGTATACAGTAATAACTTACCAGCTAGGGGTAGCAAGATGCAGATTTGAGTTGCATCCATCTGATTTTTATGGTTAAGCCAACCTTAGAAAACACCATGGTAACTAATGTAATATGCAGTTAGTAATGTTATAGTATACGCCCAAGCATATGGGTTTTTATTTTATGGATATGTATGGTACATATAAGGGTTTATGGGTGGCTGCTAAGACATTGCTGTATACTAAATTCCTGACACTTGAAGTGTGTTCATAATTAACGAGTCATTCACTATGAAAAGTGAATTTTTAATGACTTATTATAATTTTTAGTTTATAATATACTTTTTAATTTGAGCATTTCTGTGTGCTCAAGGAAATGATCACTTTTAGAGGATTTATGTTAAATTTCTGTTTGAAACCATTTTTTTTTCTCTGTGAGACTCATATAAGACCTTATATTCTATTTTCTCATGAACATTGTGGGAATATAAAAAAAGTCTCGTGGTGTTGGGCAGGTGAATGCAGCATCAGCAAAAATTGGAAATCCTGTAAGTACGCTAAAATTAACCCAATGGTCCATAAACATCTTGACTAAATCTTTTAAAAATATATTTTGAACAATGCTTGGAAGATGAGTGTATGATGAAGATCTTTTAAGTGTTTGTTCCTTGAAAAAATTTGATTTATATCTACAGTTAGTGTTTTGTGGCAATTTTCTCTAATTTTTCATGGCTACACCATTTCTAAAGGATACATTTGAAGCAATACCTAACTTGCATTCAATGAAAAGCATTGTTGTTTTATTAATGCAGATACCTGGTTATTCCCCAACCCTTTCTGTTGTAAACTCCTCTCTTCAAATCAACATGCCCTTTCCCACCTTTCACGTAATCAACCATTTTCTTCTTCTTTTGCTCTCTGTTTTCCCTACTGTGCTTTCCAAAATGGCCCCTATCTAGTAGTCTCTTATTAAGGAATGACTTATCAACTTAATTTTCCATTCTTTCATTGCGTGAAGCAAATATATTTTTTCTCCTGTTCTATTTAATTCCACTTCATTCCTAACTTCATCTGACTATTTTTATATTTAAAATTCTTCTTCAGATGCAAATTTGCAAATGCTGTATCTTTCATTATCTCTTTACAATAATGCCCATGTTTCAAAACTTCGTAATATCACACTATATTAACCATTTAATGATCCTCATTTTGATCTTAAAATTGAGCCTATTTTTCAAAATTATGACCGTTCTTTTAAAAGTTTCCTCTGCCACCCCAAGCCTTGCTCGTAGTCTCAGTTTTGCTTCTCTTATTCTCCCATTGCCTTTGCCTCATGATACTTGTACATTTTCACTTGCTCCAGTTGATCTTCTTTCGTAAATAATATTATCACTTTCTGCCTTCCTATTTTCATTAACTTTGTTTACTTTTGGCTAATTTTTAATTCGACCCTCCTTCTAATTCTTTATGTAATACTTATGTGAGATTCTTTATCATTCTCTGTAGGTCTTTAGTACTTTCAGTAAACAGGTTTATGTTATCGGAAAATCGTGTATATATTTTACGGTCTTCACACCTCATTTCATACCCTGCGCACTATTTTGTAGTCTTTCTAAATTCATTACCACTGACAAAAGCAGTTACATCGTCCTCATATGTTTCAACATCCAGCTAATGAAACGTAAAATCGGCAACTAATTTAATTTAATGTCCGGATTCTTTAGTAGTTTTAAATATTATAATAAATTGGGAAATTATTGTAAATGTGATTTATGTTATGTGGAACAAGTTTATAAAACTCTATGGTGACTTTTGATTTTCGCTCTTGCGCAATAACCAGCGAGTGTTCTTTCGGCGAATGTAATCATTCGAAGAGATGTCGATGACAAAGTATTTCGGCGATCATTTCTCAGGTCGGCGAGGGGGTCGTGTGTGGACTACTGTTCTATTGTCGGGAAAATTGCGCAGCTGAGTGCAAAATGTTCCCTTAAGAAGCCGTTCAGTTGCATCAAACTATCCCTGAGAGGGAAGCTGATATCTACTCAGTTAATGCTATGTGTGTTACGTATCGGATTGTATAGGTGAGGTCGAACAATGGAGGAGGGGTTTTCAGAACTGCCTCGAGTTCTCGGTCGTACACGAGAGGAGAGGAAGGAGTGAGTCATTCCCAATACTCGAAATTGTAAGCTAAGTTTTCTATTCGAAGTTACACGTTAGGGAACCTCGGTTGAACAGCCAATTTCCTACAGCTAGTCTCAAATTACTTTTTACTTGAAGTGATTCATGAATGTCTGAGTGTCGTTCTCAACTCAAAAGTGAACTCAACTGTAATTTACAGTGAAATTTTTCAGTGCTACATGTAAATTCATGTGAATTTCAATTGTCCAGTCAATCCGTATCCAGTGAGTGTTAATGTCAAGTAATGAACATTGTGACGAGGTCTTACCAAGTGACGTGTGTTGTGAAATATTCACATGCCTGAAGACGTTGGCGTATAGCAGTGATATTCTTAGCAAAGCACGGTTAAAAGTCACAGAGCAAATGTCAGTGTGTTATGTAACTCTCGTCTTAAAAGAAATACCCAAGTTTTCCGTGAATTATTCCTTTGGCATGATCGCAGTCTCGTCGGCTCGGGGCCTCAACATGTTCCCAATGAACACTGGAAACCGTTATAAAATTATTTATGGGCAATGGGCCTTGACTTGTTTTTATAAAAATGGTGTTTTAATGTTGGAATGATTCCGCGTTATCGTTCTGACAATCGATCTATTTGTTATTGCTCTCTCCTTCGAATCTTTTTTTATTTTAAAAATGTGTACTAGGAAAATAATATAATGTTTCAATCGAACATGAATTTATCTATTGGTAAACGCGCTCAGGAACCCAGGTTAGCAACAAGGACCAACATGTTATAAATTAAAGCCTTTAAATGTTATAAATTAATAATGCCATGGCGAATTATCCGTGTTTAACAAATGAACAAAATATATTTTCAGATATATCTTCCAGTAAAAATATGTTTTTAGTTTCGAATGCGTAATTTACTTTTATTATTCTGGTACTTTAAGCAACACTGTTTGTTCACGCACACAAACTTCACTGACCTTTAGTTTCGCCGAGCTCTCGTTTCCGTAGCCGTAGTCTCGTAGCCGAGTTTCGTGGTTCTCTCCGTCATCGAATGGTCCCGAAGACTAGGATACACATAAAGTACAAGGGCATGGGTACATACGACAGTAATACGAAAAAATACCAATCTTAGCTTTCCTTTCAAAAGTGATATGATTATGATTTCTTCTTTCTTCGTCGGCAGCAAAGTTATCACATAGATGCAACAGTGACTGGAAGTCATGAAGCCTTTAAATCCTTCATTATTTTGTGGGGAGGAGTTAATCGAAATCTTAAACGCGTGCAATATTTCAGTATTTTTTATTTTATTGATGGCAACTCTCTCTCTGAAAACAACTGTTGTATCTTGTCAATAACACGCCATAGGAATATTATATTTTTTGGAGAATCATAAAACGTTTCCCGAAATCAGTTCTTAGAAATTAATTACTTCACGATACACACTAAACGTTCCTTAAAATTGCAAATGGATCACATATGGAGTAAACATTCGCAAAATGAGCGAGAGTTTCTTTTCAGAGGAAAAGGCAAATAATATTTTTATTAATCGTATGACAAGATACGCCCCTGAGTGGAAAGCAACAGCTTGAAATCAATCTTTGGAATCTGAAATATGTAATTGAATACTTAAGTCAACTGGATATCTTGCTTCTTGTAAACTACCGCGAGTAATATACAAAGGATTAATTAACAAAATACATTGTTAATTTACAGGTGCGAACACTAGCGTGCAACCCCGTACTTTTGACTGATTGAAATCTAACCCCATGCACGCGATTCCATAGCCTCCCATCACATTTGCAGGCAAATGACTCAATCACTTGCATTTATTTTTTCGTGGATGATTTCCCATGGAGGGAATCATTGGAGATAATTGAAAAGTATGTCTGTTCACTACCTCACTTATATACACACACATATATGTAATACCAACGACAAAAAGAAATTTGGGATATACACGACTACGATTTCACGTGTATAATTTATATTTATGCAATAGATTATTCGACCTATTAAGGTTAATTGACAAAGTTTAACAGAAATACGTTGTTTTTAAAATATTCACTGGCAATGACAGTACCACGCCAGTAAAAAAGACCCCTTCAATGATTAATTATGGAATGGTATTTCATTTCAATAGTACGCGATAGCAACTTCCACCATTGTAATTCCTTTTATGATTTACTTGTGTTATATTGGTAATCGTGCTTATGCTCAGTTTTTTTAGTCACATCGTGGAACGTGTTGAGTATTTACTATATAAACTTTTGACAGTTCTTTCTTAACTTTCGGACCTCCGTGAGAATCATCTCGTCTGCTCATCTCCTTCGTGGGAAGTGGTTGGATACTTCTTTTCGACCGAGGAATCACTCTACATCCACTCTCGACAAAGTCCACACATTAACGGAGAGAATTTCAATGACTAAAATGTGATTGGCTGGCGAAATTTCGAATTCTGCTTTACCATTGGCCAATAGTACAACGGGCGCTGGAAATTATAATTTACGATATTCTTTTTTTATTTTAACTTTCGAGTTAGTGTCGATTTGTGACGTCACACACGGAATCGGAAATCCTTGCGGCCGGAAGTGATATTTTTAATGCATTTAATATATTCGAGGGCTATTTGTATAATAATCGCATAGATCGATGCTTTTACACGTATGAGAAACCGCGGCATAAATGGGATTCTAGAGCTTTTTAAAATTTATAAAAAGTTGTAAAAAATTTTTTTTTTCATGATGATTAAATTTCACAAGTCACGCCTGAATCTTCTTTTTTTAAATGCCTCAAATATTTCCAGGCTCACACTTGATAACATATATATAAACTACGAATCCGTCCCCTGTTTGACGTCACATGGAGCAGTTACTCTGGCGACAGCCCCGGTCCCTTGTAAAAATACATCGCGCCACCCGTCTAGTTCATTGTGTGCCCGAAGATAAAAGTACTATAGGCCGGGAGGAAAAGCGCCACCAGGGTAAATTGCCTGCTGACTTCAGACAGGGGAAAGTCTTGGTAAACGCGTACAAACCTTAAGCTAGGAAGTGATTTTTAAATTGTGTTAAATATATCGGGAGACTATTTAAAAAAATAAAAGTCGCACTGCTCGATGTATGAGAACCGGCGGTATGAATTGAACGCTACAGCTAAGGTATTATAATTAAAAAAGTAATAAAATTTGTTTTTTTTCATGATGAGTGAACAGCATAAAGTCACTTTGAAACTACAGATTGATATTATGAATAGGAGAAATACTCTGAGTGGCATTGTTTTAAGAGAAAAAGTTATTACTAACAGAATTATTCAGAAAACTAGCACTATATTGGGAGCTATAGAAAGAAAACTTTGGTAATTTAAAATATTTATTGCAATATCAGTAACAAATGTATTTTTATAATTTATTGCAATAACTATATTTGGAAAACAATAGAAAAATAAATTTACACAAATGAATATCTTGGCTATTTTGAAAATATAATGTTACCTTCAGTCACACAGATCCAAATAATTATTAAACCAAGACATAATGCAATGGAACCAAATTACACAATGAATATAAATTCCAGTAAGGGATACCCATTAAATTATTCAATATTGCAACGGGAATAATAAGGAAGGTTATTAGGTGCATAGGAGGAATTAATACAATACACATTGAGGTCAATTAGGCAAGATAATAATCCACAAAAGGTTTAGGTATGGAAAGACAGCCAAAGAACTAATAGGAGAGGAAAGAGGGAGAGAGGGTCTAGAGGAAGGTTTTCTAATTTTCCTTGGAATAGAAAGACTCCTTGATAAGACAAAGACTAATGGAAAAAGATTAGATTTTAATGCCCTCTTGCTGCTTCAAGCAGAACGTTCAAAAGAATCTTCAGTGAAATGTTTGCAGCAAAGGCAAGAGTGTTGTATGGACACAAAATTAGCTCTTCGAATTGTGACCACCATTTTTTTCAACTCCTTTGTATCATATAAGATGCGAAATCATAATAGTCTGATTAAAAGAATCACAGTGTGAAGTAAATTTATTACAAACAGTTACAATACAAAAAATGAATCTAAGTTTGTTACCTGTTAAAACACAAGGACTACTAAGATTAAGGTGGGTGAATTTGCTTTGACTGTTAGGTTTTACTGAAATTAGATGGGTGCCTACTCAATATCTCTGTATAATTACAAAATATAATATTCTCTTATTACATCTAATATAATTACATTACATAACACTCTCTGTATAGTTACATAATATACACATTAACGACAACATTATCTTTTACTCAATAACCTGGAAAGAAATTGTGTTAGTATTTTGTTTTTTATAGGGTGCTATGGTCATTTCCCACCTCTTCAAGTCATAGAAAAAACCCAATGCCTTTATATTGTATAGTATTGATGAATAAAACCTAAACAATTTTTGGAGCTGATAGATATTTTTCAATAAAACTTGAAAACAATTTCAACACAAATATATAGGTACTTTAAATGCTATGGGTATAAATTATGCCTCCCTTTGATGTTTGAGAGATGTATATATTGTATATTTTCATAACTACATTATATTTAAACAACTGCATTAGGCAGGATAATAACCCACGAAAGGTTTAGGTATAGAAAGACAGACAAAGAACTTATAATAGGAATGTGCATCATGTAATCTTTCTAATGCAGGTCATCCTCTCACATATTATTATAATAACTGTGGGTGGGATAAGTACCAAATCATGAAAGTACATGCCAAAGGGATAGGTAACAACATAAAATCAGCTAAAAAAATGTGGGCAAAATTTCACCTTTCTCTTGCCCTGCTTGACATTTCACCTTTCTCTCACCTCATGCAACATTCTCAGCCAATCTCTTGCCTTGCCTACGTTTAACCATATTCCTGCAAACCGATGATTTCTTATAATTTCCTGTACACATCTCCCATCTCCTTGTCATTGTGGTCACTTGTGAACATATACCCTGGTATTACTACTATATTTTTTGCTGCTCCATTAATCTTCACTGTTGTCATTTTAAAATCAGTTCATAGTTTTTTTTATATGGTCCCTAATTATTATCCAAGAGTGCTTCTCTTTCAGAATTATCATGGGGTTCCAGGTGCCAGGTACAGAAGTGAACTCTTAATTATATTTGTATTGATCATAGGAATATGATATTATTTAAGTTGAATGTAAATATTTTGATAGTTTGTATTATATATAGCTTTTACTATATTTGTGCTTTTCTAAGTTCATTTGCCAAACTACTTATAAGGGAAAGCTTCTAGTTTGGCACTTTATCGTGTATCTCACTTTGTAGTGCTGTTAAATATACTGTTGTAGCACAGAATTTTGAGAATACCCTATGAATTTGATTTGCAGAGTTGTAGCAGTTACACACAGTTGGTAGCATTTCACATAGATCATGTGAGATTATATTTAAGGTCTTTTTCAATTTTCAAAAATGCTTTCCGATCTTTGGTTTAGTTTGGCTTACTTAGTTTTATATTACTTCAAATGTGTATGCTTGTACATAAATTCTCAGTTGTTAGGAAACATGGAGGACAAATGAAGCATGAGTTGATTCATAATAGATCATTATGTAAATGATATACATATATATATAATATATATTCTCTGTGGGACACCAGTATGGATATAAGTTCGATACATATCTATTACAATCAATGATGAGATACACTTATTGTGATCTATTATTCTAATTATGTCTGCTAATCTAGAGCTCTGCCTTGGATTCCTTATCCAGAGCATTTATTTTCAATTAAGAACTTTTATATTCTTTCACATATTTTTTCTCATGTTAGAATCAGTGCTTATTCTTTTAAAGGTGTTATACCACATGATAACTGAAAGATGAACATAAAAAATAAATTCACTTGTAAGGCATTATAATTGCAAGTGTTACATGATGAAGGGAACTAAGGAAGGTTTTTGATGATCCTCAGGTTATATTTTTCCCACTTCATCTTAACTTATCCCTCTTCAAATTTGCATACTTCATACACTCCTCATTCTATCCAAAATCCCTAGTGTCTTCCAACCTCTACCTCTTTTATTTCACATTTTACTCTCCAATATAAACTTCAACAACCCATTGTCTCTGATTACCTCTTCCATCCACCTTTCCTCCCTTCTTTGGGTTTCATGAAGCAATCACTTCTCCTCCCCTACCATTCTCAGCACTTCTTCCATAGTTTTCCTATCTGTCTACCTCACCTTCTCAATACTTCAGTTAACCCACGTCTCGGAAGCCTTCAATCTTTGCTCATCATCCTTCCTCATGGACCTGGTTTCAAATCCATATAATGCTATGCTCCATATGAGGGTTTTCACTAATCTTTTCTTCAAGTCTTTCCTTAAGGTTCTTCTCATCAACTCCTTCCTTTTTGCAAAGTCCTCTTTTGCTAATGCAATTCTTCATCTAAAATCCTGACCACTATGCCCATTTTCCTCTATGGTGCTACTAAAATGAGTAAACTAAGCTTTACATAGTAATTAAAACTATACTAAATAATGCAGCACATTTAACATTATGTGAGTATACATAAGTAATGAAAAAATGGAGGGATTTCACAATAGTTATGTCACTCATTCAATCAATCATTCTGTGTGAATTCAGGCTATCTGGCCCTCCTTATTCAATCACCCAAAATATCAAAGGTTTTGTACATTAGAACTTCAATCTAATTTCCTTATGGTTTGTTGGTTTTGAGCAAGCATTAAAAGTGAGTGCATACATATTTTCATAGTACATGACAATGTATTTGAGTGTCTCATATACAGTCCTAAAAAAATATGCAAATTTAGAAGTTGATCATAAGGTTTGGGTCACAAAAATGTTTTCACTGTAAAATTTTTTTTACTTTTGTTTCTTCCCTTCTTTTTATGCTGACCATATTCAATAAGTCAGTGGTATGAAAGTTAATGTATTTTCTTCTCACCAAAATATTTTTTGTTGGCTAAAATAGTTTTATGCCTTTTAGGTCCATGAATGCTTGTTACACCTTCTGACACTGGCAGAAATCTTTTGTGCTGAGACAAGAACGGAAATGGCTCATGATGAGGAACTAAGGAAGCAAGACGAAGGTTCTGTACAAGTTGAGGTTCACAGGAATCAAAACAGCAGGTGGGCAGAGGACATGGCCGCAGATCTGGAGAGGCGTGTTGTTTTTCTCATGCAACTCCTGTCTGGTTTAAGGTCGCATCCTAGTGGGATTCATCTCTCACAGCTACTTTTGCGACTAGACTATAATGGCTGGTTCAGCCAACAAAATAGAAGATTTACTGTGGTCAACATTGAATGAGTCTGGCATCTCATTGCATTTAAAACTGGTTTATCCAGCTTTGAACTTGCTAATTGGACGTGGTTATTTATTTGAAAATGTAGATATCATATTCTTATAATTATAAACCTCAAGTGAAATTTAAACATGTTTCAATATGGAATGTGTATATAGCATCCAAAGGTTTTGTTTATCTTTGAGTGCATCCTTTATTTCATGGAATCGCTGGTGAGTATTATTTAATTGAATGTGATTTTGGTACACTCAAATCACTCAGACTTGACTGTATGCATTCAGTACATTAGTGATAATGTTAACTTTGAAAGGTACTGGTATAACAATTGCTGTTATATATTTGTTCTCATTTACTACATCATGATGAATTCACAAATAATGGAGAGGTATATTACAGCTCACAAATATCATTTAGAGTTTTACATGCTTGAAAAGAACTTGGTGATGTACATTCCATTACTGTTGATGATATCAAAAAAATCTTTTGGAATTTAGAACTCTGGATGCAGTGATGGCCTTTTTGTTTCACAAGTTATTGATGTATGATAACTTCTTCAGAAAATTGTCATTTATAAGGTAAAATGTATATTACTTTTCTAAACAAGTGCATGCTTGCTTGTGGAGGAAAAATTTATCAGAACTGGAGTAGACTTTTGATTTTTCATATTCAATGGATATTCTATGAGCCAGAGATATGAAATTGTTTAAAATTGAGATATTTTTTTGACTTGGTATCATCCTCGTGACTTTCATTTATGTACCATACTGTAATACAGAGATGATTCCAAAGAAATTAAATAAGTATTAATCAAGCTCTTGTCAACCCTTTCTGAAAAACATTCAAGGTACAGTTGAAGTCCGCTATAACGAGAGCTGATAAATGATGAAAAATCTCTCGTTATAACACACACTCGTTATAGCTGATGGTCATTTAAATTCACCTCTTTTGGCATTTATAACGGCACCAAAAGAGACCGAACACTGGACCTCCTCAATATCTAGTTGAAGTGTGCTTATACCGATTACACCACCGAGGACTCTTCTCATCACACATGAATTAGTCGGTGTGGTTCAGCTTGCTTGGCTGCCGAGAGAAGGCCTTCTTTTGCTGAGATTCGTATCACTTTCGAAGAATGGACAAACACAAGGGAAGATAGGAAAGGAATAATATGACAGACATACGAGTTTTTGAAAGAGT
>WURS02010997.1:0-12359 GCA_011762765.2 Rhinocypha anisoptera | reverse complement strand
GGAGGCTTTTGAGATGTGGGTTTGGCGACGGATGGAGAAGGTGAAGTGGACGGAGAGGAAAACGAATGAAGAAGTTTAAAAATGGTAGGGGAGGTGAGGCGTTTGCTGCGAGAGAGCCAAAAATGACAGGAAAGGTGGATGGAAGGGGTAGGAAGAGAATAGGGATTCTGGACAGATTGATAGGGTGTAGGAAGTGTGCAGATTTGTAGAGGGTTTAAAGTTAGATGTAATGCGGCCAACATAATCTCAGACTCATCAAAAACCTACCTTAACCGGTAGATTGCCCTTCATCAGTCAACGGATTCCCCTGCAAGCGGGCGTGTGGCAGGGGGGGAGCGACTACCAAATATGCGCTGTAACATGCAAAAACTAACAGAGATGGTTTTCAGAGTCCTCAAGGGTATCAGGGGCCTTTTTTTCTGTTCATAAAAATGCAAATACCAGATATTATTAACACAAAAGGAAAAAAATTCGCATGCTAAAAATTCATGGCAAAATAGTATTCACATCATTAGGGAATAATGTCAAATTTCATACAATTAACACCCCTATATAAAACACATACGTACACCAACATTCCTAGCTAGCCCTGTGAGCACGTTTCTTTTGATCTCTGATCGCACGAGGGAAAATTGACATTTTAAATCTATCTATTCTATAATCTATCTCCAAAATTTTACTAGCGTCATCTGATCTACCGGAGCGTGACGGGGTTTGCAATGTGTCTTTAAACTCTTCGTTGAAGTAATCCGCTTCTATTTGACACAATTAATTTAACCTATATTTTTCCAACCTAGCACCTAGTGGTTTCCAACCTAACACCTCCAATGGCTACAATGCTATGTTGCTCTATAGGAAAAATGATAAGAGGACTGCAGTGAATCACTCTCATATTGAAGTGCTCTAATGAATACTATGTCAAAAGCACCTTTTTATTTACACCATCGTGGAGTGGGGGGGAAATGAAATTCTGAAAAACCGTAGCGTTGAGGAAGGAATCGAGTACAAAAATATGCGAAGAATCCGCTGATATAAAGGGATCGCGGCGATCCGGTTTCTTCGAGAGAGGAGAGAAAAAAAAATGAGAAGGGCACTCAAAAGGGACGCGAAACGTGCGTGGAAGTCTCAGTTCGAACGAATCGAACATCTAAGCACGCCCGTTCTTCTTCTTCTTATTTTTTTTATTCGCCCATCTCTTTCATTTCTTCCGTTTTTTCCTGCCAACTGACCCGAGTGAGAGGCGCGTCATAATTTTACCCGGGTGTCGCTTGATTTCTACGGTCAAGCTCACGTGACCGTGGAGGAATACCGTAAAAGGGGGGTGGGGGGGAGGGTAATTTTTATTGGTTGGGAGAGTTTTCATCGATTAATCGTGACCGGGCCTCATACATATATTCACGGTGTCGTCCCACCAGCCCATTTCTCCTCCGCGACCCAACGTCCCGCTTCCTAGTCACAATAGCAATACCATTAAAAATAATGGATCGCTATAGATAGGTTTAAGGTGAGCATCAAACGGGAATAACGTATTCAAAACATTGTCGACAACTTAAAAAGTAGAGATGGGCGATTCCGATTCGATTCACTCTGAAATAGATTATTTTAATACGATTTCCGATTATCTTGAATCGATTCTTGTGATCCGATTCGATTCGTTTCCTTTCCGATTCCGATTCAGTTACGATTCTGATTCAGTTATTATTCCGATTCAGTTACGACTTCGATTAAGTTACGATTCCGATTCGAATCGATTCACATGATGCGATTAGAATCGATTTAGAGGATCCGGTTCTTCTAGGGAATCGATTCGCACAATACAATTCGAATCGATTCATTCCTTTAAATCGCCCATCTCTACTTAAAAAGACTGTTAAGAAGGGTTGATCACTAACATTTTGAGCGGAAGACTTACACCGAGAATAAGCGGTGATTCCCACAAATTAAATCAAACTTCTGGCGTGACTTTATTGAAAAAAGAAAATTATAAACAATTTGTCCATTCCAAAGGTTTTTAAAAAACTTTTTTCGACCCGGGCTTCGACGTAAAGTCATCACATTCAGGTGACGATGAAGCCTTGACATCCAAACCGGGGTCTAAAAAAGTAAAAACAATGGATTTGACAAATCGCCTGTAACTTTATTTAACGATTCCAACAATTAGCATTAAACAGATGCGAACTTCGAATATGTAACTCATTTTTATGAATGTGGAAAGCAACAATCTTCGTAAGCACGCCCCATCGCCCCTTGTTTAAATTGAGGTCAGTAAACATGGCCAACCTTTCGACCAATTTGGAGCGATCTATCCGAATCTTAGTAGGGCGTAATGCATGCTTAAAGGGGAGTCATGGTCATTTAGCACCTCTCAAATCGAAGGAAACCCCTAATGGATAAATACAACACCCATGCCCTAGGAAGGACTCGAAACCGCGACCTTTTGATTAGCCTGCGAACGTGGTACCCAGGGCTAATCTGGTGGGCTTCTCTGGTGTAAATAATTCCTCTCGTTCCTCCTCTAGGAACTTGACAGGAAGTTATAACACCAAATGCAGAATGAGCTGAAATCATTCTGAATATTTAGCATCGTAATTCCCTCCAACAACTCCGCCCTAGTCGAGAACAAACACACACTGTCAGCAGGAGATCCATTGAATTAGATCTTTTTTAAAGAATGAACAAGGAAAAGAGAAGGAGTAAACCTTTAGCGGATGGCCCCATCAAATTTCGCCGGTTTTGTCCGTTATAAAATACCCAAAAGTGGCTTCGAAAACAAATTCAGCGATTTCATTCGATTTGTAAAAAATGCTCCAGTGAGCACGTTATGAGAATAATTAATGAGTTGTGGTTAAGGATATGTATTTTTTTAAATCTCTCCTAGCTCTGCTTTTCAACTCATAAATTATTCGTCTCCCGTCACTGCATTCAGACTTAACCGTGGGCTCACTCCCAAAGGAGGAGCCTCGGTGCGGGTACTGAGAACGGTAACCGCGCTCGACGTAGGATGAGTCGGCGGGTCGCAGTACGCTGCAGCTCGATAGGTTATTCAACCCAATTTTCAGACTAAAATTAGCCCTCTTTCCAACGCCTTTCGGGAAAGCAGCATTTTTCAACCTTTCCCCGGACAATGAATGCCATTGACCTTAACGCCTGAGACCTCAATCCATCCGAATTTGAAGTGCTTCTTTTGATTAATAACAAATTACGAAGTGCACTTCGGTGAGAACGAAACATTTAGCCGACCGGGTTAGCCTGGTGGGTAGTGTGCTCGCTTGCTAACCCAAAGGTCGCGGGTTCGAATCCCGCCTAGGGCATGGGTGTTGTGTTCAATAGGGATTTTTCTATGAGTTAAAGAGGTGCGAAATAACCATAGCCGTCGAAGCACCCTATAAACAAAAACATTACTACTACTACGAAACATTTATGCTTAATGAAAACAAATTCAAATTTAATAAGGTGCTAACAGTTTAAATTTTACCTTACAAGTACGCAGTGGAAAAATAGGTAAAATTAAACCTTGAATTCCGAACCGAGCAACAGCTTTAGTTTTATGCCTTAGGGACTGTCCTCTCTTATATTGTGGAATGATATTTATGACACATATTTTTATTGTTAATGGCCTAAATATTCTCGCTTGTTAAGAATGAGAGCCATTTGCCTAATGAACCTTTACCCGTTTCTTGGTGTAGTGAAGCCAACTCCCTCATTAGGAACTAAACTACTTGGAATGATATGTTAGCATATTGCCTCAGTACGTAGCAAGGGGAATTAGTGAAGGTGAAACAAGGTGAAATAAGACATAATTGCTACGATCAGCACAGCAGTGTAAAGATGCCACTGGAGGGATTAGGTTGGGAACCACTCGTCGAACGTAAGTTGAAATATGGGTTAAATTTACTGCGCAATTTTAGGGAATATCGCTTCAGGGAAGAGGTTAAAGACATAATACAAGTCCTGTCCTGTTACACAGACCACAGAAATAAAACCAGAGAGATAGATCGCAGGACGGATATATGTAAAATGTAATTTTTTTCCTCGTACGATCAGAGAACAGGATATAGAGTTAGTCGCAGCCGTTATCAGGGTAACGAGGGGGATAGAAAGCGTAGTTCGAAGTCGCGTATTCCTACATGAATGTTATACGTTCCAATAATTGTTAACATTAATCCTGAATAAACGGCGTTGCTCCATTCCTAATCATTCATGCATGTTTGCTTGTGAGAATGAATGAATGGCTTGGTGCGTAATCACCCTCTGCCACGCGTCCGTGCGGGGTATTTTGTTGATGTAAATGACAAAAACGATTCGAGGATTCACCTCCTCCTCACCCACTTGAATACCAATAACCCAAAAGACAGTAATACAAATATGCTAACTGACGCATACCTTTGAACTCTCTTTGTAAAATCTCCTTTCTTGATAATGCCATTGGCGTTTCTGTCAACACCCCCTGCCCCCCCCTCTTAGTGGCAGCTTCAGATTAGAGATGGGCGATTTCAAGGAATGAATCGATTCGACCAAATCGATTCTAACCGTATTGTGTGAATCGATTCGCTCGAAAAATCGGATCCACTAAATCGATGAGAATCCCATCATATGAGTCGATTCGAATAGGAATCGTAACCGAATCGGAATCGTAACCAAATCGGAATCTTAACTGAATCGAAATCATAACTGAAACGGAATCGTAACTGAATCGGAACCGTAATTGAATGGAAATCGGAACCATTACTGAATCAGAATAGTAACGGAATCGGAATCATAATTGAATCGGAAAGGAAACGAATCGAATCAGAATCGGATCACAATAATCGATTCAAAATAGTCGGGTATCGTATTCAAATAATCGATTTCCGAGAGCATCGAATCGGTATCGCCCATCTCTACTTCACAGAGTTATGGTCCGGATGTCTTAATAGACATTCAACTGACAGACCCCACTGCAGTTTCGTCATTCATTATATTTCTTTGGCAATTCCGCACTTCGCTCTGCGAGCCTGAAATCGGATGCCCCACTTTCCTCCGCCCATTTTGCACTCGATGACGACGATTTGATTGGCGATCGTCTCGTGAATAACTGGCATGCATCGCATTTTATTCATGCGGCAGTGATTATTTGGGGGACGGCGTCTCCCGATTTTCGTTCGCGAGAGAAAACAAAATCAATAATCGAAGAGGCTGCTTCACGGCTCTGATCCGTGGAAGTCCTTCCTGGTTTGATTTCGAGAAATTGGCGCCCCGGTTCGGCGAAGCGAGTTGTGGAATCGCTGCGCCATCCCTCCGGCCGAAATCATCAATATCGTACTCGTAACCAAATCAAAAAATGTTCTGTGAGAGGGAACTGTCGGACGACCGAATGGTCATAGAAGGATCCAGGTCCTCCGCGTGACGATGACGCTCTGGGGAAACACACGACCGGTGTCCAAAACTTGCTTGGGAGAACAGGTGTGTGGGCGCGGGGAGAAAGACGAGGAGAGAAAAGAGGAGGGACCTTTGCGAAAACGTCACCGATGACGCGCACTCTTGCGAACGAAGATTTCCCCGAAGGAAAAGTCAAAGCAAATTATTGAGGATTCTAACTAGGTTATCACATTTTTTTTCCTGTCAAGTCGCTACTCCCTCCTTTACGACGCAGGTGATTGGAGTGTATATCTTAGCACGTTGAGCGTCATGATTTCGGAACGTATGAAGGATTCAATTTTCGTGTAAGAAGCGCGAGTCACGGTGTGTAAGAATTCTCCCGAGAGGGTGGATATTTCTGAGGATTTAAGGCGGATAATCCATAGAGTCCCACAGATTTCGTCTTCTAACGGAGATATTCTCAGCCACCCCCACGATCCCTCACTGATAAACACACTATAACGAAGTCGTTGACGGTAAAAAAGGTATACTCACGTGTGTGACGCGTGTTTACTTATACTAGATCAACGTCGAATGCGTGAGAACAAGTTCAGTTCTAATTAGAAATGGGTACGATTCGATACCCTCGGAAATCGATCATTTTAATACGATTCCCGATTATTTTGAATCGACTGTTGTGATCCGATTCTGATTCGATTCGTTTCCTTTCCGATTTCATTACGATTCCGATTCGAATCGATTTAGAGGATCCGATATTTCGAGCGAATCTAGTCACACAATACGATTCGAATCGATTCATTCCTTGAAATCGCCCAGATCTAGTTCCAATAAAGAGCGAGCGTGGGAACGTCAGCAGGTGATTTATTAATTTTTTAATTGTAAAAACATTTGTTCCAATCCGAAGTGAACGTCGAGGGCACCACGAATTAATTGTCTAACATTGACTGTCACTATAAAGATTTTTTTTAAAGAGATAAAGGTTTTTTCAGATTGAATTAGTCATACGTGTTGAAACAGAGGAAGTGGTAAGATATATTAAATCGCAGATACAATGCCCATGCGAATAACACAATTTCTTGGACGTCTAAAGAGAAAGAATGAACTCAAACGGAATACCGAATAAAAAACTTCAAATACCGGTAGAAGGTGGTTACTAGATCTAATTTGTTCAATCAAAAGAAAAAAGACCGCCAAGCTACAAAACTGTAATTGAGACCACCAAACTACAAAACGGATATGAGGTCAGAATTTTTTTTTAAATCACGCGGTGGTGTTCGAAGAAGAGAGAAGAAAGATGGTCGGACCAACGGTCATGCTAATTATTGAATAATACTACGGACATGATCGGACCAACGGAAGCACGCCAACTCGTTGAGGATGAAAAACAAGGGGGTTAAAAGGAAAGCCAGATCAGGTTCATTCCTCGTGGCTCTACGCAACCCATTCATTGAGAGCGAGAGAGAGAGAGAGAGATGAGGGATGCAGAGGCAGTCTATTCTGCTACTGAACTGGGGGACCTGGGTTCAAGCCCTGGTCCCTCCAGGACGCCTCCAGCTAAACCCAAGCTGATTGATTTTCTGGACACCATATCCTCCCGGGAGAAAGCGGGCGTCACAGAGTCATAGCTAATATATGAATGTGGAAATGCATGCCTTTCGGCGGCTTGCAGGATATTACTTAGACAGAGAAAGGAGCTGGACCCTCTTAATTTCACACGCCTTCGGGTTTAATGCAACGTGGGCTCTATCGTGCCTCACCTAGCAAACCAAACTTAGGATTTCATGGTTTTTTGTTGATCGGGTCAAAATAAACAATAAGGAAATAAAAAATCATAGATGTGTATGCTCCTATTGTTATATTTTTTTAAACTTACGTTTGGCAATGTATTGGAGTTGATGCGAGACTCGTAAATGGTTCTCATTAAACAAAAATGCATTAAATAAAAGCCACTTGACTAATGGATACGATTCCCCTTTCTGAGTGAGACAACATGGTCACATACGCTTGTCGGAATATTAAAATTGTACCGGGGAATTTTCCTCGTTAGCATGTCTAAAAACGGCGAGGCGTTTGCATACACGAGAACACTGCAAAAAAATGAAACCATTGGTCAAAAGAATTTCCATGGGTTCATCAGTACGTTTACGGTGTCTCCTTCAACAGATCACTTCGCTCCGGAGAAAAGAAAACCGCTGTAATGCCTCGCTCAGTGAGGCATCAACTGAAGTCATGGATAACTTCCCACAATCAAACCTTCGAAAACCGAAATCCTGCCCACGAAACTCCTTGGAACACCTTATGACCAGATAATTCAACTACATTAATGTCGAAACCCATCTCCGAAAAATTTTTCTTCTCAAGAACGTTTGAGTTGATTTTTTTTCCAAATATTACGAATTTTTTACTGGAACCGGATTAACCTGGTGAGTGCCGAATCCGTCTGTCATTGAATGGCAGACTCGAAAGTAATAATTGATGGTTTAGCGGCCGAAATTAGTCGGCTAGGAGGAGGTTAACTTTAGACTTGCTATCCTTGGGATACCTTCTCCGTCCATTATATGTTTATAAATTACTACTCTCTAAACCCAAGTCTGTATACACAGGTTTTACAATCGTATGGTTTCGGGGTCTAACCACCTCGCCTCACACGAGTAAAAATTTTCGTTGTTCACTAGGAAGTCCCCTAGTTGAGTGATCCTGAGTTCAAATGATTAAATAAGAAATAAATGTGGTGATTAGAATGTATGGCAAATAAATTTCACGTCAATGAAATGGATGGTGACGGAATTTTTTTTTTTAATTGGAGAAGTAAAGGCGCCATTAAATAAGTATTTGTCCTGCTAAAGCAGCTGGATGATAAGTTTAATGCTTTCGGGCTTCACTTAGTGGAAGTTGCGAATGGCCATAATAGCGAAAAAACAGAGCACTTTTCCACACACTTTAATGTCACCTAATGATTTCGTATGACGGTGAAACGCGTCGTACACACATTAAAGTCTGTGGAACAGTATGTTGTCCTTTCTCTATTATGGAGATTAATGATAATTTCCTTCTGGGAAAAAAAATGACTAAGACCAAGAAAATATTTGAAAGGATAACTCTCGTATGCGTTTAACGTTCTTCTCAATTCCTCTCTTTTCTATGACTGTATTTTTTTTCTTTGCCTTTCTTCGTTTACTGAAGAAAAAAAGATTCTCCTTTAGGTAATTCATCCTCCTCCTTTCTTTGAAATAAATTGACTAATGTCTGAAATTCATTCTTTGTTTCTTTGGACTCTAATCTTTCTCCATCTTCTTTAAGAATAACATTTATTCTTACGTTTTTCCCTTCGCACTTGTAAATATCTTTCTACGCGGTTAGTGATTATAGCATGATTTATATCCTGTTTTATTATTTTAATTTGTAAAATCTTTCTTTAAATTATTTCATTTTGTAAAATCTTTTACTTTCATTTAACAACATTTTGTGACAAGGAGTTAGGGGTGGAAGAAGGGTCTATCTAGTCTCAATCTCGCCCCCCCCCAATAAAGACATTTTATTGTTATTATTATCTTAAAAAATGTTTCGAATTATGTACTTTCCTGCAATTGACCATGCATATTTTGTCACAATAAAAAGTACACAATTCCGTTTGATCCAGCATTTTTCACTGTCGCATGTGCAGTAGAAGGCTTTATACCTTGTGGAAGCGTTCCATTTTGGAGAGAAACAAAATTTTTTTCAAAAACCTTTGTCTTTTCTTCCAATATTTCATTGTCACGACCTGGGTTTCAATACCGTGTGTAATATTCAGGAATCTGAAGTTGAAACTCGGGTCGTGATGATAAAATACCTCGGGGGAAATAACAGTTTATTTAAAGTTTATTTCTTTCCTTATTCTCCGATTTTCCCTGTGGCTCGAAATTCCAGGTTAACACCTAGTAGGATCAGAGAGACGCAAAATATTACCAAACCTCCAAGCACCTGCGAGGAATAAATCGACAATTTCCACAAGAATGGAAAGCACTGTGGGGAGACAGCGACGCGCGTATTTCCGATGAGAATCATCTTCGGGACGCGCGTTTAATGTCTACCGCGGGACATGCGAGAATTCCCGTTGGAAAAAAAAATGTTCGTAGAGCAGACGAAAATTTCAACCCGTAGGCGATCGGATACGTAATGTCTCTGCTGAAAGTGTCTTGTTACTTTAACCCATTCAGTGACAAAGGGAGGGTTTCACGAAAAGTGCCACGGCCCGAGTTTTTTGTTTGATTAACAAAAATTTCTTAAATTGTTTATGGGATCAAAAATATAAATAAAATATTTTACTGCCGACCGGGTTAACCTGATGGGTAGCGTGCTCGCCGGATAACTCCAAGGTCGCGGGTTCGTGTCCCGCCCAGTGTGTGGGTGTTGTGTTTATCCAGATGGGTATTTTCTATGATTTGAAGAGGTGCGAAATGACCGTAGCCGTCGAAGCACCCGACTATCATAAATACCACAAAATATTTTACTTACTCAGTGTTTGGACTGTAATAAAAAAATGACATTAATAAATTGATATTAATGCATAATAATATGTATTATATATATTTAATTGTTTCAATGAACAAAATTCCACGAAAACAACCTGGAATTTTTCGTATATACCAGGTGATACGGGCCGGCACTAAAAGGGTTAGTTCAGGCTCACAACCTTACTACTTTGCCATTTACACAATTTCTTTTCATATATACCTAGGTCTTATAATTTTTCTTTTTCCACCTGTGTTATTATCTCTATATCTTTATTATTCTGTCTTTTAACAAACCGTGAGGTTTCGGAGTTAATTCTGTGAAATTTTTCCATACTGGAAAAGAAAAGTTATGCGAATTTCTCTTGCAAGAGATTAATTCACGTCCCGGGTTTCACCTGATGATGGCGAAAATTGCTGAAACCCGGATCGTGAATAAAACCCTTGTATGTGAAATTTACGCAAGTTTTCTTCTCCAGTTCCTGTCTTTGTTCATCCTGTATATATGAGTATTTTACTCTCATCTTACATTTATCAGCCATTCTCCGATCGTTTTATTTTTTCTACTCCCCCCCACCCACACCCCCTGCTATTCTGTGACTCGCCAAAAACCTACCTTCACCGGTAGGTGACTATTCATAATCATTATCATCATCATTTCTACCCCATAGCGTTTTCTCATATATTTTTCTTAATGCTTCCATTTTTGCGGTTTTCATCTAACGTTTTGTTATTGACGTTTTATTTTATGTTTCAGCCTACCATGTAATTAGCGATGTGTAAATTCTTACCCTTGTATATTGTCTTAAAAGTTTATTGATCCATGTTTTTAAACATCCAGAAATTCTATTTGCTGTATATTCGTTCTTTTTTTCCAAAGAGAGGCGAATGAATGCAAATGATTAAATGAGAAAGTGTGCGCCACCAATAAGGCAGCCGGTGGACGGATGCGGATGTGAATGGAAGTGTTTTTTTTTGTTTCCTGTGATATGGTGGGGTTTAGCGGGGCGTGTGCGTACTCAGTTTTCTCACATCAGTGGACCAGGGATATTTACTTCAGGGCGTTGTGTTGCCTTAATTAAATAATGGTTTCTCCATGAAAGTCACGGAAAGTAAAGTGCGCAATTGATTTGGAATTTCAATTTGGTTTGGAATTTTATTTTTTTACCTGATTGGAAATTTCTCTTCAACATAGGTCGAGTTCAATGCAGTTAATCCGTTGGCACTACTGCCAATCTAGGAAAGCGTGATTTTCAGCCATAGCGTCGGTTTGATAGATGAGGCTGTTGGTCACCTAGTATAAAGCCATCAGCGTGTGAAAATTTACATATCAAAGTAGAGAGGCTAGATCCTTTCCGTTTGCCACCTGTGGTTTCCCAGGAAGATCTGTTACCCAGAATGTCACTTACCTCGGGTATACCTGGAGTTATCCAGAGGGAATTTGAACCCGGGTCCTCCGGTAAGTAGCCAATCTAGGCCCATTGGGCTACCATGACCTACACTGAATAATTCATGACTAAATACATAAAAAATACATACATATCTGATAATCCATGCATAAATGCATAATACTTACAAAAATTGTAATGTAGTGCAACTTTAAGAACACCAAAATCGATGCCATGAGTGGAATTCAATAACATATTATTACGGCTGCCCAGGCGTAGAAATAAAAATTTATTTCCCGTAAACGATAATGGAGCACACTCCATACTGCATATTCCAATTAAATTGTATTAAAAATATCACCAGTGTAAGAAAACTGTATATTTGTGCGTAATAATGTATAAAAGGCTTTATAGAATTTTATTATTTTGCATTAATTCAAGCGTTAATAATGAAAATGTTTACAATTGGAGCCGAAGGACTTTTCATTTAATTGAATCCAAAGCGCTCATTGGAAAACATTTTAATCGGTTTCAGTAAACTAGTAGATACTTTAAAAAATGTATTGGTAAGAAATATAATACGATTTGTATAGTTTCAAATGGATATTATTGGATTAATTCTTTAATTATTGGATTAATTGGATATCTTTACATTTTGAAATATAATGTCTTAAGAAGTTAAGTGTCTTGAATCTAAAACTTCGTCTCATTACTGTCACCAATATGGCGTCTTCATTGGCTCTCCAGGAATTATGGTGGACGCTTTTGGTGCTGGAGAAGGGGAAACAAGTACTCCAGCAGAAGTAGCGAGGGGCTGGGGGCGGCGTGAATGTGTGATGCGGTAGGGTGGGAGAGAAAGAGGTAGAGGAGATGACTGCGTGTGTTTTTGGGGGGGTGAGGGTTGCGTTTTAATGGGAGATTGTAAAATACGGAATAAAAAAAATAGGAACGGGGAAGAGGAGGAGTAGTGCGGACGAAAAAAAAAGACTTTAAACCCGATGGGGCGATACCGGTCGCTCGCACTCAAAGAGCGAAGGTTATACGACGAGTGAAGGGATGGAGAAGGGGGGGGGGGGGGGGGGGGTGGAAAAAAAGGGGTGGGAAAATTTTTTTGGGGGGG
>WURS02010987.1:0-12359 GCA_011762765.2 Rhinocypha anisoptera | reverse complement strand
GGGTTTAAGTGCGCTCTGCCTCCCGCACTCTCTCTCTCTCTCTCACGTACGAAGGCAGACACTTCACTCGGACGTCCTTGTCGGTGGAAAGGGATGGCGAGAGGGGGAAGGGGGGGATAGGGGGGGGGGGAGACCAGTAGTCCCTCTCTCTTCCCTTCGCGCTCGTGTCCTCCCACTCTCCCGCTTGTAACACACGCGTGTGCACCGGATTCCGAAGGAAGGAGAAAGTCGTCCTTTTCCATAAATTTTTCTCTCACTGGACCGTGCATCCGATTAGTGATAGGGGTGTGTGTGTACTCGGAATGTCCGTCCGTAGCCGTTTTTGGGGAGGAAAAAACACAGACGATTTTATTCCGGTCTCGTGGTTCATTATTTTTTTATCATCCCTTGGTATTTTGAGCCTTGAGGAGATTCTCTCGGGGAAGGACACTCGATCGTTTTTTTTTCTTCTTCGATTTTTCGCTCTCCCTTTTTACAGATCCGGCTCAACATTTTAAGATCTCCTCCTCCCTCTTATCATTACGACAAGATTAAAGGAGAGACTCCTTAAAATCATATTTCCCAAGAGGGAGGATCAATTAGCATTTTGAAGGGGTAAAAAAAAAATGCCTACTGCTGCGACAATCTACCTAAATTCGAAACTACCTGCCGACAGTATTCTTCTCTGTTTTTATATGCTCAATATATCACGTAAAGATACGTCATAAATGGCAGGTTCGTTGTATTCTCCTTTGCAATATGTAGATTGAATTTTTATATGCATTGTTAGGCAGCATGAAAAAAAAAGTTGAGGGTGAGATTGTGTTCTAAAGTGTCTCGATCTCGCACTACCCTTAACTAATCCCTTTTTATTTATATCATTTACCATTCGGTTTTATAGCGCTTGAAACTCTTTTGTATGATGTGCATTTTATTCTTCAGGATTAAATACTAATTTTTAAATGCAAATAATAGAAAATAAAAAAATTCAAATGGTTGCTTATAGAACATTAATAATTTGTTGTTTCATGGAAAAATAACCAGCAGCATCTTCATCTTCGTAATGGCATAATATTTTGAAATATATGTTTTGCCTTGTGTCACAAATTTTTTATTATCGCCCGTATTGGGAATGAGTGAAAATTCGTTTTCTTTTCCAATCCCGATCTTAGTATTCTACTTTCTATCACGTCCTTCGGCAACCACTTACCGCTTAGTATCTCTTAAAGTCACTAAACTCGATTTCAAATTTCAAAACCCTATCTCGTATTTTACAATATTCAAGGTTACTGAGTGCATAATAGGATCGAAATGGTTGGAAAACATTATCGAAGAAACTCGTTTATAGACAAGGTTACACCAACTCAGTCCACTCTGCCTGTGACATAAATTCCTTAACTGGAAATAACTACCAAAGCTCCATGTGTCCTATCTTCTTTTGTCTAATTAAAAAAGCCTTACTTTTCTTTATTGTAATAAATACATTATGAAGTGTGCAATGAGTATTTGCTTTCCGTTTCGTACTCTTATCTATTTCAATTATTCCTCCCCCACTTAAAGCATTCTTTATTGAATGAAGGTACACCTGTTAAGGTAGGTTTATGAGCATTAATTTAGATTGGCCGCGTAACATCTAATTCTAATCATTCTTTATTAATGTACCTGTATACCTCATTCAGTAATTCTGTTAATTTGTTCCTAAATTCCTTTCTTCCACCAACTGGCATTTAAACAATTTTCATCTTAGTCCGCATTTCTCTGGTGTATTTCCGTAGGCATATTCACCAAAATACGAAATTCGGTAACCCTGGAAGTAGCATCTAAATAATATTTTCTTTCATTAAATATTTTTTATGGACGAAATATTCATTTTCTCGGCGGAGATTATCTTGAAGTTCATTAAAATATTGACGTTTATTGACTGAACCCTTTTTCATAATAACGATGAAGATAAGCAGCAAAATAAATTTGAACTCCACAAAGAATCCAAGGAAGCCGCCCAACGATAAATCTATTTTAATCCCTACACACATCTACCCTCCATGCCCTCATTCTGGGTAAAATCCCTTTTCTTCTCATCCTCTGATTCGCTTACTCATCAATCAGTCCATTTTAGGCTTCAATGCCCCATAATCTCCCGAGTATAATGTCCATCCACTATACTTATCTTCTTTAAATTTACTGGAAAAGTGGTTTTTCCCCGACTAATTATGTTTCGCACTTTTTGTTTTTTTTCTCTCCAGATCTGTAATCGCTTACAATTTGTATCCTTATTGTGTTTATCTAACTTCATTAACACAAAGTTTTTGAAGGATTCCTCGTCGGCTCTCGAGAATTTGTTGATGTTTATAATATTTTGACTACACCTTTTTTGGCTACATATGACGCAAAATAGATACAATATTGCTCTAACTCCCAGATCCCTGCTTGAAAACCTAAGTATCATGCAATAATAATACAATGTCTTTATTGGGGCGAGATTGGGACTATATAGTCCCTTCTTCTACTTCACCTCTTGTCAGAAATACAATATGATTAATATAACGGCATTTACGAATAAACAGAGTTGGAGTCTTAACATACACATTTGATGAAGGTGACACCATAAATGTTGACCGTGTAGAAAGAGATATGCAGAGTTGTGGGAAAACGTAAGAATAGATTTCTGTTATCCTTGATGAAAAAACCCGCTGCAGGAAACTACCTACAATCGAAGGCGAGTGTGAAAAAATCCTGCGAAAACTTACTTGATACAATAGTTACTGTGTGTAAAGATGATTTGTGCTAATTTCTTGTGAAACATGTTCAACAGCCCAAGGACAATTTAATTATAGTGCATATGCATAGATATATGCATATACCACATAAATACACAGTTGCATTCGCTTCCATGCATCACATATGCGATAAGTGTTGCGTTAGAACCAAATACTCGGAAACGCCTTCTCTCACAAAAAATCCACTAATTCCTCCCCGGGCATATTTCATATTCCTAAACGATATCTTTTTAGCTCACTTCTATCTCCCTCTTTATCCACAACTGAATTTCAGTCTTCCATCACTGCTATGTTCTACTTTACCATTATGTTCTCAGCCTTTTCCTCAAGCTAAGCATATACTAGCTCACCTTCTCCTATTCCTGGTAACTTCCAATTGACTTATATATCTGGATTAGAACTGTGGTAGTTAGAAGAGCCTTTACATTGTCCACCATTAATCACATGTTCTATGTTAAGTACCCTCCTTCCTAATTTCTTATTCAGAAATAGGTTGCCCTTCTGGATTTCTTGTTGTCCGCTTTTTACCACCCTATAGCTATCGCTTGAGTACCTAACCTTCCGCCTCAACATTGTTCTTACATTCCATGTCCCTATTCTAAGCATTGCAGTCCTCTGTCTTCTCTGTTGTAGTGGTATTTCAAGTATTTCATGAGATGAAGACCTGCATTTCCCGCTTCCGCACACAATGTACACCACAGTAGGGTGTATCCTAGAGTTGCCAGGATTTGAAAATATTAATAAATTCATCAATCCCGATTTGATAAAAAGTTGATTGGGATGATTTTCCGTTACTCTGCTCAAGTTATTTTTTACGTGACATCATCTCACAAATGGGTACGCCACCAAAGCAGCTGGTTTACTTAGGAAAAGACGTGCGTGCACTACCTTGTCTGGCGCGTACCCTTCACTCTATATCCCATGGAGTCTACATCCCTGCCTGGAGCAATTACTATTGTTCCTGTAATTAGAAGCCGAGGGGATTATTAATAGGTTGAGTTCTATCTTAACTCTTAGAACCCACCTTAGGGTCGAATACTGCGGTTAGAATGTTAGGCATAAGCTTTGTATTATAAAAATAATTCATTCCGATCAACTTATAAGAATGTTGTTGTTGTTTTTAAAGCTTTTTTCTCTAATTAATCGATTGGAAAATAGCTAAACTAACTCCAAAGGCTATAAAAAGGTAAATTAAATTTATTTATACAAAGGAAATAGTTTAAATCATCTTGCTAACTGCTAAGGCATAACTGACGCAGTTTTCTACAGATGAAGATTACTCGTAATGAAAAAGTGGCCAACCATGAGTCACAAATAGTCTAGACTTTCTCTATTCTACTGAGAAGATAACCCAAAAAATGTAAACTAAAGCTGTTTATTTTTTTCACTCTTTTCCTTTACTTTTTCTCTTGCGTATTAATCCAAGTTTCTTTTACATAGGCTACCGATAATCGAGCCAGTTGATGTGATAGAAACAGCATGGGATAGGTAACGAATGAGACCTTCTTCATCCTGCAATTCTGTGGTTTGACAGACTAAAGTGTTTTAGATACATTAAGAAAGACTGGAATTTAACTTGGGAGTCTAGTGAGTGAGTTTTTTTATAATTCAAACGTATTCCCAAAAATAATAAATATAAAGTCTTATATACGTTATTGGAAAAAGTTTATAATTGGAGTCGGGGGGGAAAACATTATTGGATTATCGGAGAAAGGCGATGAGCAAGAAACATAATCGACGTATTTCTTGGGATTTCCGATCGCTCTTATCCCGGAATCTAAAGCCGTGAATTCAGTTTTGCTTGTACTCGAACTTAACTTTCTCGTACAAGTAAAATTAAAGTGAATGGGCGAATATCAATGGCTTCCCTACTACTTTTTCCGAAGTTTTCGCTCAGGTGTTTGATGTTTAATTTTAATTAGTTAACTTTGGTTCTAATAAATGGACCAATTAAATAGTGCTGGAGTGTAAAATATTATTATCCAGGAGAGAGAAGATGGAAAAAATTTTACAATCAATTATCGGGTTGAAAGTTGAAATTTACTGTCTCTCCACTTTTGTAAGCGCAGCAGAATATCTTTTCGAGAATCCACCTTCAGGTTCAGCTTCGACATCTTACGGTTTGATATAAAAGTTGTAGGTTTAATGTTATTTATGATATTACTACCTAGTGGTGGTAGCTATGAGGTCCCTTCCATTTTTATTGTCAAATAGTTTAGTTTTATTAGGATTACGATGGAATTAAAACCGAAATAGAAAAATTATAGGAGTAAAATCGTCCTTTTTAGTTTCCAAGTCCATTGCTTTGGTCAAAAAATGAGAATTCCAACACTATCATCGTTGCTAATTTCATTTTGATAGGTAAGGGTAGAGTAAGGAGAACCCTCCCAATGACCACTCCACCCACACAAAATCACCACAAATACCTCTGTTATCTTAGTGTAATCCACTCATGGTGATATGTCAAAACTTTCATTTCAAATCCCTTTATACCATAAAAAAGTTGTCATAATTTTGTCCAATGTGACCTTGTCCCTTTATTTACTAATCTATGTAAATAAATATCACAGTCGGAAATCCAACGTGATTCCACTTGTTCAGTTAATATCGTGAATGATATTCATTAGATTTGTGAAAATATTAAGCACAATTATTAACCCATGAATATCCTTTCTACATTCTACCAAGGGTTTCCAGTTCCTTGAAAATACGAACGTAAGATTAAATCCCGCGCAAAGTAACTACATAAAAAGGCCTGTGCTATAAAAACCTACATAATAGAAGTCGTATTGAAATGTGGAATAATAGGAGACTATCTAAAAATGCGGAAATTCTATTTGTTCCGACGCATTAATTTCCCTTGGGATTTTTAAATTGGAGAAACCTGTCCGGCGAATTTCGGGATTTCACGGTTTCCAATAGAAAATAAATAAATTGCTAATGAGACGGAGGATTAGTTTGATTGGATTGCGGAGAACGGAGTGGAGTAAAAGAACATGGTTTTCATTATATAGGCCTTCGTCCTTAAAAGTAAATATGTAAAGGTCATATTATTTTTGTTTCTGAGCGTATCGCGTCCTCATAAGAGTGAATTTCTTTAAATTAATTTGGGAATGGAGATAAATCGACTTTAAATCGCAAAAATGAGGTAGTTGAGAAGGTTGTCAACAAGGGGGGATTTTAATTTTGGCGTTCGCGTCTCGCGTAAATTTATGTGCAGTCAACCTTCTGACCGTTGACAAATAAAATATAACAACTGGTTAGGTTAAACGAGATTCTAGATATAAATCTCTCATAAACTGTGGAAATGTATCAATACTTATGTTAACCAGATAGTTGTCCTACTTTCCAATTTCTACTGACATTACCACATATTTAATATAGATTAATTTCATCAAAAATACTATAAGATAAATGCAAGTTGAATGCCCCTTCATCTGAAGTTAATCACGAAGTGCCACTTGCTAATGAATTCCTTTCTATTGAAGTGGTTATAGTCAGTTTTATTGCAAAAGATTTGGTTGCTTCAGTTGATATTGATATTCTATGTTACACATGTCAGAATTCCACTTTCCCAGAGGTAGTGAGGAAATAGGTGAAAAATTCAAATACCACCAATTTTTCTTCATCCGGCGATAATTGATCTCATTCCAGGAATTGTTCCTCCTTCATTTTGATTATTTCTCCAACTTCGTTTTTTTTCCCCTGACGCGGCCTAAATATTCGTTCCATCAGCCTTACTCTTACCGCCATAATGCTTTCTATTTCCCTTTCCATTAAGGCACTCACGAATTCATTGCCTTTAGCAAACTCCATAAAGCATGTCCAATCCGTCGGCTTATCCGTTAATGTATTGGTGATGCTCTCCGCAATACTTTTATCCCCCCGTACACTCGCCTGAGGCATCTCGTTTTCTTGTTTTCTTATTCTCTTTCGAACTCTACGCTTTTCAACTTTATGTTAATGATGCTTTTTCGGATCAATTATTCCAAGTGTCGTTTATACATTTTCCTCGGAATCGGCTCCAGCTTGAGATTCTGCAATGTTAGTCCACGTAGAAGTAGTCGAGCAACGCGAATTAGTCGGCGTGGATTGCAACTCAATGTATTTTTTCGCTCGCCCCCAATTTATATTTTAATCAACGTGATTGGAAGACCCTCGTTAGAAAAAAAAGCATTTAGCTCACTGTTAGGAGCTATCTAGAAAGTTTCGGCGTCGAAGGAAGAAACAGAAGCATAGAGAGCAAATGAGAGACGAGGAGATGAATGGAGAGGGACGGAGAAGAAGTTAAAAACACAATTAAGAACCCGACGTCCATTGCCACAGACAGCCCGAGAATTTTCGAAACGTCTATCCGGATTAATTCGAGAGTTGTAATGTGTTCTTTCCCTCCATTTCCCCCTCCCCCCCTCTGCTCTCTCCCTCTTAATTTCCCAATTTATTTTTCATCTGTCCTTTCCATGATTAGTTTTTTAAACTTAATTTTTCCTTCCCCCTTAATCCCTCTCAAATCTCCCTCCCGTCGTGAATCCTTAGGTCTCCTTCCGCACACCCCAAGAACTCATCTCTTCCAACTTCTTCATCTAGGCTCGTTATCCCAATTGCGCGGTTATTTCTGAGAATCCATTTGAAAGGAGCCGGTCCTGCGTCGGGTAGAAATTCCTGAAGTCGGATAGTGACCCTGCGGTGGATCAAGGACGAAGCGGGTCACATGGTGAAGATGAAATGAAAATTTAATTGTTACTCACCATATGTCATTTCTTTCATATTGAATTCACTCCCCTCCGGAGTCCACAGTTTTCATGGACATTTTAGGGGAAAGCTTTGAGTAGTGTTTCGGCGTGAGTGAGTTTATTCATGTTAATATTTTAGTCGAAACCAGTGCTTCTAAAACTGAGTTGTGGTGCGAAGAAATGTTGTTGTTTTGTTATGTTATGTATATGAAATGTTGCTTACCGTTATGTAGATATATACACTAATATACCTTTATTATGTCTACGGTAATCTAAACGAAGTACAGTGTGTACGAAAAGTGGAATTTCGCCACTTCATTTCACCTATAATATGTCTGTATTCCACAATATCACGTCTGAATCTTTATTACTTATCTTGTATAGCTAACAAAAGTCAGCTTCAATTTACTTGTACCTTGTGATTTCTGGTTTACTGTTAGCACTTGAGGATGCGGTGTCAATCAATCACCCACTTCCACCAGGGCATAGAGAGGTCTCTAAACACTGTCCATTCGACATAGCTAAAATTGACCCTCTTCTTAATCTAGGTACTGCAAAATTACCGTTGTTTCGAAGATTTAAAATTTTTTTACGGACTGGAGGAGCTGTAACTGTCTTAGTCACGGATTGTGTGATTTGGAATGATGTGATATACATCGAAAAATAACTGGATTTGTATAGTGGGAAATAAGGAAACACTCCGGAGAATAGAAGAGAAAAAGTCTTTTAGGAGCACATCTTGTATATGAAAGACAAATATAAGTGAGACAACTACAGAGTCTTTTTGGAATATCACACGTAAGGAAAAGAATATTTGCCCTAGGAAGAGGAGGAGATAGATTTATAAACCAAACAAAAAGGAATATTAGAATGAGTGACAACAACAGCATAAGACAATTAAATAGATTGGGGAGAGATTCAGGGCATAAGACAACAAATTTTCGGCCCCAAGGGATTAATGTGATAACCCACTGATAGCAAGAAAAGGAGCCGCTTGCTCTACAAGACATTTTATTTGATTTCCTGCTCTCAGGCATTGGTATAATTTCAGTCCGGCGTGTAATTGTGCCGTCCCTAATTTTACATTTCCCCAATACAGTTACGTTTAATGTGCTACGGAGTCCTTTCTTCATTATTTAGGGAAACGTTTGGCGCGGAAATATTTACCGCTCTTTCATCATCACGATGAAAATGTGACATACTCGTATAATTATCCCCCTTCATCCTCTGCCCATGTGTTTCTCCCGTTCTGGAGAAGTGCAAGACATTTCTTCAATTTTTAAACTAGTAGTATTAGGCCTCACATCCCTCCAGTAAAGCAGTTTATGGATGGTCATAATTTTTTGAGTACTTCATGAATTTTTAAAACAAAATTAAGGTAATATTCCGCATATTATTAACCTGGCACCATACTTTCCATGGCGATCTTATTGGGATCATACACTTTTTCGGTCCATTCACTAGCGACTATTCGTTCTTTTTCTGTGTGGTTAGTTGCATTGCATTATAGCATCCATGGAATGGTTTTTTCATTGTGTTCGTTTTAAACAATTTTGTTAAATAAGGAATGTAATATTGAGGGTGTATTATTTGCCCTGTTCCTGCAGCAATATCGGTATATTTTTAATGTGGAAAAATATGCTAAAAAGAAATGGTCCCATAATTTTGTTGGTAAAACACAAGAGAGTAACAAAAATATATGGGATTTTGCAATGGAAAAATTATTTAGACATTTTCCGTTTCATAAATTTTCAATGCTGTTGCAACGTGAACAATAGAGCTTATCAGGCAAAAAAGGAGGTCGTTTTATCTAAAAGACTTGGTCAGCTTTCGACATTTTTATCGATTCATCTAATCCCCATTATCAATCGTATACGATCCCGGGATCAGATGGACGCAGCCTACCACATATCGAAAACTCTCTCTATATCTTCAAATTATTTGGCATGCTTAGCGTTCAAAGATCGAGGTTTCAAACATCGAAACCTGGTCGCAATAAACATATATTTTTGTGGAAAATTGCATTAATAATTTACTCAACATGCTTAGCGTTCATTAGAACTTCTCAGGCGTTTCGTTTATGCAGTAACAGGTTAAGATCCTTTTGAGTATTTCTTCCCGATCCATGAATATAACTGAAAAATAACCTTTATCAATTCACCTTGAATAAAAAGAGTAAAATCCTGGTTAGCTATTTTATTTATGACATCATTATTGGAATTATCTACATACAATTTTAAGTAGATATTTTACGGTACGTTAGGCTGGCATGACTTACATACAATAACAGATAGCCCAGGTGTTGTCGTTCGTGTCAAGATTTTGATTCAAGACTAAGGAAAGCAACACGTAATGAGTTTTTCCTGTGTAGGAAAGTTTCGGAATCTCCCCCGCTTACTCCTGAAGCCATTAACACTGCAATTAATTTCTATTCAATAACAATGTAATTCCCATTTCTATAGAGATGGCTGATGAGCTGAACGGAACGATCAGAATCCAGTTAAAAATTATATTACCGAGGCTGTGAAACGAATTACTTTTTTCTTGGAGCCTGAAGTAGGTTAGAGACTACGAACGCTGCTCCCTCACTGCATTCCTGCAAGCGACGTCTCATTAGTTCACTGAGGAGTCGTGGGTGCTAACACCAAGACGCACGGCTTAGTGGATGCCCCGATGCGCCACAGGCAAGGCCGACACTTGCCGCATCATTCCACTAGAGGTGTTCTGAAGTCGCATCAAACTAAGCACTCCGTGAGGGGTACGAAAAGACGGATATTAGACGTGGGATATTTTATCAGTAATTTCCTAAGTAGGTGCTACCTTAGTCATTCAGGTACTCCCAATGACAAAAATTATATTTAGTCTCTCGCCTCCTTAATGTTTTGTACCATTTTTGAAGAAAGTTTCAGTTTTTCACGTTAAATTTTTTTTTCAACACAAAGGAATCAGTTATTGGGGATTATCGATTGTTCTCATAAGGTGGTTTAATACCGAAGCGGCTAGAGTGTTCAGCTTTAATGCTTCAAGGCATGGGTGGTGTGTACGAATATACCTAACTAAAAGTAAGATTTCTACTATTGGGAATTTTCAAATTTTAATTTTATCTACCATCCATTATGACGCAGTAAGTAGAGCAAAGCGTCCTCTGATATGTGAAAGTTTTATGATTATCATTTGTATTTATTGCATAATATATCCTCAGAGTATGTAAGTTTTTGCAAAGAATAAATACAAGTAGTTTAACAAGGTCATCGTAATTATTTTCGAGATTCGAAACGGAATTTTCAAATCTGCTAGACTGTCGGAAACAGGAAATCGGTGAAATGAGTTTCCGTTCCTCGAGATTTTTAATTTATTTTTGCTGAAATATCGTTGCTTCAATGGCAACGCATCAGTACCCAGGCTCCTGTGACTAAATTATTACGGATGTGGATTGGCATAATGACTTCAGGCGTTATTATTATGATCAAGATGACCCGCCAGTAAGAGGCGGTAATTATGCTAAATGTTGGCAAATGAAGAGAGGGAAAGGATATCCTCACACGGCCGATGAATGTGAATGAATCCCTCATATTCGTTTATATATGAGGCTCGGAACGGGCGCCATTAAAAATAATTACAAACTGAAAAGAAAAAGGGATTAAGTCGACGGCTATAAGTGGTAATAACTGAAAACATATTTGGAGGGCAGGAAACGATTGTTATTTTAAGAGCACTCCGACGCGACCACGGAATTCCCGCCGTCTTCAATTTTTCCCACTTTGTTTATCTACACGTCAGGTCACAACCCATTGCAGTGATTACACTTTCACAAATTTAAATCTTAATAAATGTTGATATTATTGTTTAGTGAAGAAATTTCATGAATGTTTTGCATTTCAAGACGCATCCTCATTGTCTCCTTTCATTTGTATAAGTATGTCCATGTATTGAGATAGCCACATCGATGTTTTGTTTCATATAAGTTTTTAGCATTAATAGAGATTTATTCCATTGACCGTGCAACGCACTGTTATTAAAAAATCGACCACGTTGGAATTGTACATCAGATTTAGATCACCTATGAAACTTTGCGATTAACAAGAGCTGGTCATTTTTTGAGAATATTAGGAGGGACTGGGATACTGATTTGGATACTAATTTTAATGGAAGAATACTATGAGTCAGGGTCACACTACACACACTGGACGGTGCACCGACGGAATAACGGACGAAATAATTTCATTTATAGATTGAAAACATTCAAAGAATATTCTCATCGGTCGCTGTTTTGAGATCCCAGGCGGTTGCAGTATTCACGAAGTTGGAGATGCGACGCTTCCCTTCCACATTTCCCTACCCCTTGTTCCCCGACAGCTATTCAGTATTTTTGAATAGTCTCGGAAATTACAAATGAAATTACTCCAATGGCCTTAAAAAAGGTTCTTTTTACGACCGATAGAGTAATTTCATCTGTAATTTACCAAGGCCTTAGAGCTCAAGTCATTTGTTAATTATCCGGGAACTTTAGTCGATGGTTTATGTTGTGAAAAACATATCATTTTATTATAGATGTAATCGTTTTGGAAATTTCCGACATCAATTTAGATGAAACCATGGAAGTTTGGCCAAAGTGCGGGCCTGCTAGCCAACTACGGTAGGAGTCTTCGAAGGGCAGGTAGTGCAACATAACTTCCTCCTTCCCACTCCGTCCGCATCCACTCATGACTGGTCCCTCGCCACGCCCGCGGCTTGTATATAAGGGTTAAAGTTTTCCCTCCGCGGGAGGAGAGGATCCTCATCTATTTTACCTCATATCCTCCACTTACCTACTTCTTCTTTCCTTGGAACGTAAAAAAAATAAAACCGGAGTACCAACCAAACCCAACCC
>WURS02010966.1:0-12360 GCA_011762765.2 Rhinocypha anisoptera | reverse complement strand
CCGTTGTCAGGATTTCTGTCTCATGTCTATTTAATTTTTATCAATGTATTTTTACTGGACGATGGAAATGAAATCAACCTTCCCACTCCTAATCCCGGTAATTTTTTACCTCGCTTCCTTCTCCCCCTTTCCTTCTCCCGGAGCTAGTCTCTTGAACACACCCATGCAGTCTCTTCACCCGTTCCGAGCACGCTGGCGAGGCGGTGTTTTACGCAGGAAAGTGGGCGGGGCCCCGGAAGCTGAACATCAGAGAAATCCTCATCCACTGCCACCACCTTCCAATCTCTGTAACAACCTTTACGTTTCTTCATCACTCCCGAGAACTACCCTTTTACTGCTTCTCCAACTTTCGGCACTAGGATGGAGTGAGCCTCTATTCCTGTATTGTCCACAATGTCTTCTATGGGGAAGAAAGAACTATTTTCTCGTAAGGGTTGAATCCGTTCTCACAAAACTGTTAAAATTATTCCAATCCACAAAAATGATATCTTCGATGCAATTGGTGTTAAACGCATATATTTACTTTTGAAGGAGGATTAGAGCCCAGACACTTTTAAAGCAGTGGGCAGTTACGTACCTTTGTACCGAGTTTGAAAAAATTTGCATCATCCCAGCGAAGTCAATGCATTAAGCGACTTTTATTACTTGGGAATTGACAATGAAGACAAAACTGGAGAATATCAGCACATAAAACACACGATAAAACAAGGAATGTGATAGAACCGAAATGGATGAGCAAACGGGATGTAAGAAAGGGAAGGGAAGCATTACGGATTCAAAAGGAAAAACGTTTTATGACACAAGACTTGAACCATGGACCTTCGATATTCAGGATGAAGATTTTCACCTACATAAACAAATATAAATAAATCCGGAAGTATACCTATTCGTAAAATACACACGAACATACATTTATTTATATATGCTAGAGTTAATCTGGATGAAACTTCAACTTTATTTACTAGCACTTTGAGAAGAGCCCTATCATTTAGAAGCCCCTTTGGAGTTACGTATATCAAACATCAAAGAGGACTCAGCTAACCTTGTACCTCTACAAAAAACCAACAAAGTATTAGGCAAATGGTTCCAGGATCTACACTGCAGTAATTAATTTTCTTACCGTGAAACGGTTTTTTCAGCGTACGAAACAATTACTTCATGCATAATTAGCTAGTGGTCAATGTACGAATTCAAGACTACAAATTTCCAATGAGAGTAGCGGTGTACATCACTCGGTAAAAAATATTTTTTTTTTGTATCGCCTATATCAATTCTGTTAGTTTTACTATTTCCTGCTCTGTCCTATGGCAGTAATGCTGATATGGTCGAAAAGGCCCAAGAATTCAACAAAAATACATAATATTACGAATGATTAAATCATATTAGAAAAAACTATCGCAGATTCTCCTACAGTCGCTGGGCTGCGATAAGTGTAAATTGCGAATATCCCCCTAAGGCCTTGTCCAATGAACCCCCTTAAAAGCCGAAGAATTAGACATTTTCCTCCCTCAATTTCGCTTTCCCTTCGTCTAAGTTCTCCTCGTCCTCCATCCTCCTTAACCTAGGACCTCTCCAATCCACTCCTCCCTTCCTCCCAACTGCCTTTCTCCAGTCTTTCTTTTTCCTTTTCCTTCCGGCCAACCTTTCGCCCACCCAGCATCCCTTGATCCACCCCACTCAGACCCATTCTGTGTGCTACCGAGTTAACGTCAGCTGCCCTTTCTGCGAATACCAATTTCGCTCCTGCGCTTTTCTTCCTCTTGGTTCATTTGAAGACCTCACTCCGACACACCACTTCCCCTAGTTCAATCTCATCCCATTCCCAATAGCAACGCAGCTTGAAATCCGACTTTACTAAAGCTGTCTTTCTTCTAGACTCCTCGGCTTAAGTTGTACAGTACTTTTTTCAGACTTTTTCGCAGTTTTCTTCAGCTGCTAGGTACCGCTCTTTATTTGGAATGCGTGTTAGTTTTTTTTGGAATATAAAAAATTCTACTGGATAAATATTTTTATATGAACTCTTAACGATTTGTTTAGTAATTATAACTATTTTTTTATTATCCCTTCTGCATTTATGGGATACCTCGATAATTTTTTACAAGAGTTTTTGAGTTCATAGACTAAACATTTTAATTAAATGACGCACATTAAAAAAACGTTCGTGCAAATTTGAAAGCAATCTGTTCAACTTAGAACAGTAACATTTTGTATATGTGAACAAGTAATTCTAAAAAAAATTTAAAGACAAGCTCGTATAATTAACGATTTACCCTTAAAAATTTATTTACATTCAACATACAGAAAACTTTGGAAGGAAATATTATCGGGGGGGATTTCGCAAGATTGGATTTACTTTATCAAAGTGAAATGAAAGAGTATCAGAATTGGACTCTTCTTCAGGAGACACAAGGGGATTTAGTTACGCGAAAATTTCAACCCAGAGTCCACCATCTTCAGGAAAGAGAAAGGAAAGCCTTATCCTACGTGAGAAGCCTTTTGGTAGCGATTGTAATCTGCGTGACCGTTCCACTCCACCAAAGCGAATTTGTATCAAGTTTCATGAGCTGGTCCTCAGCCCTTACCAGTACAGCTTCTCCACCTTCCTTATTTCTCCGCGGACTATGTAGCAACACTTTCGCCAACTCTAACTCCCGTTCCCCTTTCTCGTCTGTGCCACAGCTATCTGGCTTCTCTAATCTACCTAAATGTTATCTGCTTCCACATATGCAACCCTTTTCGGCCGCCTCAGAAAGTAATTGGACGTGAATATTTATACGCAGATGCCTAGTCGTGTTCTAATGAGTGCGAATAGTGAAATAGGCAACACCCATAAGACATATGTAGGAATATAATGTTTATTAATACATGAGTAATTTCAACAAATTAATGGTATTTCACACAATTTTTCTCCTGTCAGTATAATAATGTACATTATATGCAATTACAGATAAGAAATGCAAAGAACACAAAATAATATACAATGATTTCTTTCATAATATCAAATTAATGTTTATTTTTACAACGTAAAGTATATCATTAATTTCAAAGGTACAACAGGGTCCTGCTAAGCCATGAAAGGGCTCGTCAGTAGTTGCCGGCTGATTATTAACCTGAGCTCCTCTATACACATCTCATTTGACTCAAAAGGAGAACAAGCTTTTCAAGAAGCAAGCAAGAAAATATATACATATTTTATTAATACACTTGCACCCCTAAAAGCATAAATGATTGAAGAAGAAAATTCTCAAACAAGTAACCATGTATTTCAATTTTTCTTCAGAATAGACACTTGCTCAATATTAATAATAAATAATCATAATATTATAATAATAAAATGATCATAATAATATTTAAAACAGCAAATGGAAACAATAGATCATATAACTGGAGGATACCAAACACTAGAAGGCAGGAAATAGACCGAGAGACATAAAAAAGCTGCAAAGATAATACACCAAGCAATAGCCAAAAATTACAATCTAACTGCAAACAACAACTACAACTACTACAACTAAACTCCACCAGTGATAATGGAAAATGAAACACACAAATTATACTGGGACATCACACTGCATACAGACAAAACAATCGCTTTCAATAGACCGGATATTACACTTCAATACAACCACCTACCTCATATACACAGCGATTCCCAATGACACAAATATACAGCCGAAATATAACGAAAAAATAGAGAAATATACACCACTAACAATAGAACTAGAGATAATCTGGAAGCAAAAGAAAGTAGAAATAGTACCGTTAATAATATCGAATGCTGAAATCACTCCAAAATTATTCATCCACAACTTAAACCTCATTAGTCGTAATGAGTACGTACATCAAGAGGTCCAAAAAGGAGTCATTATTAAAACATGCAGTACCGTAAGAAAGTTTTTAAGACAAGAAAATGCACTGTAACCTGGCGTCAAACTCAATAAACTTCATAAAAACTAAGAAAACAATAGTAAAAATAGTCCATATTAAGAGTCAATTGGCCCAATACTTTGGTAGGTAATACACCCGGGATGGGCGAACTTCCATCAAGGCCGAGAAAAGAAGAAAATAATAATAAAGAAATCAGGCATCCAGCAATTAATACACGGGAAAATCGTGCCGTTACTCATAAAGAGCTTATCGAAACTAAAAAAAAATTCACACCACTGGAAACGTCCAGGACCAGATAAAATACAAAACTTCTGGTACAAGAGACTTATCTCAACTCATTACCTCATAGCCTAACTGATGAATCAAATTATACAAAAACCTGGCGTGTTCCCAAAATTATTCACAGGAGTAAGAACTTACATAAAATGAATAATGAGGATAAGTGTGATAAAATAAAGTGTAACATATAGCAAGCATATAATACATAGCAAGGTATCTCCAAGTAATAACCGAAGCAGAAATTGTTTTTCCTCGAAATAATAGCAAATCCTCTACGTTAGACCACTCAAACATTTGTTTGTGTCATATCCTTATGGCGTGTTAAGCATTTGTTTGTGACACATCCTTATCGCGTGATGAATAATAGTAAAATGCAGAAAATATAAACCTTTTGCTTTAAATGCTGCTCTAATATTGGGTTTCATACGATTATTATGAACAGGTTAGGACCCTTTGAGGCACGAAAACTGAGTATGAGATTAATCCAAGTGGAAGGATATGCATTGACTCTTTAATTGCCGTATTAATAATTTATTTAAATTTCCGCGAGTGCCAGAGCTGTGGCATATGTATAAACATTCCAGAGAGAGAATACCAGAGTCGAGTTCCAGGCTCTCATTTTAATGTATTTGATCCCACAATCTCAATCAAAGCACAGTAAAAAAGTTTGTTTGAGTTTGGCTAAAGGTACTATTATATTTCTTGGACGGGCCACACCAAATTCAGAGTGAGAGATAGTATTACATACTGATCTAAACAGTTATGTGAAATCGTAAACACCGTAGTTGATGGATTCCGGCGTGACTTGATGGGACCTATGCATTATGAAATAAATTCACTGAAGTAACTTCTCACGTGAAATTTATTTATTTGTTTTTTTAAAATTGCCCACGCACAGCACTAAGAGGCCAATTATGGTGGGCAGTGGAACATTGTGATAACAATGACGAAACACGCACACATCCAACCCCTAGGTGGACACTGAAAAATCCACCCAGCCGGGATTCGAACCAGCGACCTCCAAAGTTGACAGACGAGGACGTTACCCCGTCGCCACCGAGGCCGGCGAAATTTATTGACAACCAGAGTTTCAAATAACCCGGTCGTCATCAGGTACCTGAAGATGACTGAATAAGTCGAAGCCCCGGTCGTCAATAACTTTACCAGGCGAAATCACTTAGTAAATCTATTTAATCCTAAATAGTTCACGTGAATGACCGTGTGTGAAACCCGAGTCACAAAATATAAGAGGTAGAAAAATATTCCCTTAGATAGCACATGGATTACTGGGTAGGCATTGTTAAAGCCAAAGGAGCTTAAAACCTTGAACGCGTGTTCTTTCCCATGTCTCCTACGGCGAGGCGACGCGGCGGCGGAGAGATCCCCACACACGAAAAACCTTCAATCGCCTCTCACTTTTCATCATTTCCTTCCCGGACCCTTTTTACTCCATAAGCGTCACCTTCACTTCCTTCTTATTTTTTTCTCCCTGACTCATCCTGCTCGGTTGCCCCCTCTCCCCCCCCTCCACGCTCCCTCCCTCCCCCGCCCCATTCCCTCTTCCTTCCGCTTCGCCAGCCCTTCTTTCAACAACTCTCATTCCTATTCTCCGTCACGCTCGCCAATAGTTTCGGAAGGGGTGGGCGTGGCCGAAGGGGGGGGGGGGAAGCAGAAGGGAGAGGGAGAAAGAGACCCCCGAAGCTGAAGTCTTTAGTTGCGACGCCTCAAAAAAAATAAAAGAAAGAGACATCCCTTTTAACAGGCAGTCACCACGCACCCTCGATAAAAAAAAAGTTTGGCATGAAGTTCGTCGGTGACTTTTTCTCAAAAAAATAAATACGGGAGCACATTATGAAAAGAGATTTTAAAGCAGGGAAGTTGGAGAAGGGGTTGACCTCATCATGCCAAGATGGGACATAGAGGGGAAGCTTTTTGGTAGAGTGTGAAGGAAATCAACACTATTTACACACAGGAAACCGTCACGGTATGGCGTCGTTAGGCCATGATGAAAATAAAATTAAGGAACGTAATGGAGATATCGTGGTTATGGGTGTCCCTACGGGTATCGCGATCCGTATGGTTACGACTGTTGAATTTCAATTACCAACGAAATGTAAATGCATTTCCTAACGAAGCCGAAACTACATTATAGCTCCAAATACATGCAAATTGATTTTGAAAAACATCACTGATTGCTCAAAAACCTTTCATGATGATGGCACTCTTTCGTAATTCTATTAATGTCATTTATAGCATAATGTTAGTTTCATTAATATAATGTGTGGATTTTTAAGTAAAAATTTTACTTTTAGTCTGCTATTACTGAAGTTTATGAATGGAAAAATAATCCAATCCAGGGATGTGGATTAATCGTAAATAATATATGTAATTAATCACTAACCATTTAAATGAGTATTTAATTGCTATAAAATAAATGTTTCTTTAGTTAATACTTAATAACGAACAATATGATAGATTTGACAAACATTCTTATTTGACTTAATATTCTATATCGGAATATTCCTCCTACAATTAATGTTCCGTTTTTCAATATCCCATATCCACCCTTTGCATTAATGGAGACTATACTCAAAATAGAAAAGTACATTAATATTTGCTTCAATAATTGCTGATAAATGAAATACAATGAACGAATCTTAATTGATTTATCTTAAGTAGGGATTTTTCGACGTTTTATTTACGATGCCCTCTATTTTTCCAAATGAAAGCTTTTCTAGATCCAGTGAGGAACAAATGCTTGAAACTACATTCCCTTTATAACACCCTGGCGTTATTAAATGAAACTCCATTATATGACGAGTCAATTTCGGGAGAAGTTGTTTCAATTAATGGCTTTCATAGGTCATACTATAAGCGAATACGGAATAATCGGAGGGTAACGGAATATAACACATATGTGATAAATTTCCTGGGAGAAAGGGGACTGATATCGTAGTGAACCATGGCGAACAAATATTACCACGTATTGCCAACGTACACCATTCACGAAAATGGGCCATTCGAAATGAGCGAATTTATAATTTTTAACATCTGAAAAACCTCAAAATGGCCATTCTGATGTTTTAAATAAATGACCGATTCCCTACTTGATTTCAACAGATAAATATCCAAATATATTATTCCAAGTTTTAAAAAGGGAGTATTTCAGTGACCAATTTCAATACTTATTAAAATTATTTCATTATTTTTTATAATACTGGCAAAGATTAAACCACCAGTTCTTCTTGTTCCTAACATATATACCAAAATGCATTTACAAGGCTCTGAGAATTTGCTACAATCTCTGAGGATTTAAAAATAGGACTTTTTTGTTTACATATAAAGGAAAACGACATAATTTTACTGCCAAAGCCAAACGTACAAGTTTTTCAACGGGCATATTCTTATATTGCACCCAAAAGATTATCTCAGTTAAACAATAACAAAATTTGAGAATTTACGGTCTCGGTGTCAGCTGGGTGACGTCCTCGTCAACCAGTCCGGAGGTCACCGGTTTGGATCCCAGCCAGGTGGATTTTTCATTCTCGACCTAGGGCATGGATGTGTTGATTTCGTCTCTATAATAAAACTCTATTATACTGCCCACCGTAACTGGCCGCCTAATGCTGAGCGTGGGCATTAGTATATTTAAAAAAAAAATATATATATATATATATGAGTCCAGAATTATTAGGATTTTAGAACCTGGATATTTTTACCGACGGACCTTGAAAAATACCTTAAAACTATTATTCGTACTTAATACAAACCCATCATACCACAGTCAGAAATTAATTATGCACAAAGAGTATTTTTTCTCGTGTTCTTTAGTGTGAAATGTAACTGTTGTCAGTGTATTTTTTCTTTTGCGTATACCATTCCTTCATTAACCTAAAGAACACACCCTTCTTTTTTTTCTGAACATAACCCAAAACTATATTACTAAACATAGAATTATTTTTGTATACATGTAGACCGCCTGTAAAAAGGGGTGGAAACGTCGAAATAAGATATTTTACCTTCATTGGTGCCTAATTTCACCCCATAATAATATACTATCACATGCATGCACAGTAAGAGTAGTCAAATAAATGCAATTATTACTATTATTATGATGTTATTACATTATCATCTCCTGCTCCAAATAAGTTAAATCTATACTTAGGAAGCAATACTTTTCTTCTCTTGCGATGTTAACGGCTCATCGTATTTCGCGTATTACCTGAATTTTTTACCAATACGCTGGATGTCGTTTGTCATTAATACAGAATATGTTTACTCCAACGTCATAGCCTTCCTCTCGATTCGGTTCAGAAAAAATGCCTTCCGCCGTTGTACAACACTATAATTTCCAATTCGGGAGGGAGCCTGTGTGTTAGGAAGTGCTGATGAAGGCACACCTTTCCGCAGAAACGCAGTTTCTTTTACTATGAAAATATGATTTAATTTTTCAGGCATTGCTCTTGGGAAATAAACATGATTAATTTATAATTTCGGAGCTTCGAAAATGGAAAATGAAAAAAATAAATATTAATCATTTCCTTGTATATAAACTTAAGGTTTCATTTCACCAAATTTATTATTGATGCTAATACCAATTTGTTTGTGCATAACTTAAGTTAGAAAAAAACCTTACGTATGAGCTAAGGCTCTGAAGATTTATAATAACTCAAACTACCCTTTCTCTTATTTAGATTTAGCGTTTTTAAGACCATTTTCATTAAAATTCCTCAATATTAAAAATCGGCTCACCAGCACAAATATAAGGATGTTTTGGATTGGATAAAACTGAATGGCATTTAGTTCGACTAAACTATAGGATAAAAATCTTGTACCAAATGAAATGAATCTTACGCATGAATATCTATCTTTAAATTTACTAAATTTGAATTTTTAATGTTGAGAAAAATAAAAAAAACACTACACAGCAGTATGCTTTTAAATGGTATATTTTCAACCTTAATTTTCAGTTATAAAATAAAATAAAAGTAAATTCTTCGTTCTATAAAATTTGTAATCGAAATAATAAAAAAATAAAGGACCATGTGTCACAAAGAAAATTCGACCTATTTTATCGCCTAATGCGGGCGTGCTCATTATTGATATCGCCCAAATCTAAGTAATAATGTTCATCATATGGACTTGATCCCATTTTCGAGGGAAAATCATTTTCTTCCTCGTTTACAAATACCCACTAGTAAAGCGTTAGGCCGAGTTTGTTTCATGCGATAAATTTCTTTAATGGACTTCTACTTTCTGAGCAAACAGGGAAAGACCGGTGAAATGTTGACTTAAACCCTTAATTCTCCATGAAAGCATTTACGCATTTAGGAGGTAGAGCAAACATTACTCAAAATAACTCTGAATGAAATTTAAATTCTACTTGCCCTCAGTGATGCTTGACAAATCTTCAAACTCGACCATCCCAGTGGGGAAGAAAGTGTTTGTTTTATCCTATTTGTGCTAACAACGGCATGTGTGCCATATAGGCATGTGATATATATTTGCTCTAGGAGGAAATGGGGAATTATGACAAACATGCGTTTCTATGAACAAATCACAAAAGCCCACTTTCAAATTATATGAAAAGATATTTCTAGCCCAATATTCACTCAGAGCGACACCATGTGATGTTTACATTTCAATTGATAACACAGCGTAAAAGATAAATTTGCTATCTTTACAAACAAAAAGGCGATTAAAAATGAGCCTATTCCCATTAACGAATTGAAAATTATTCACTATCACCTGCGCGGTTAGGCCACAACACAAGAGAAGTACATGATTTGCAGCATATATCCCTAAATTCATCTGAAAATCAATTTATTTTTAATCGGATCTTATTTTCATTTGGTTTCAATTCTTCGGCTCTTAATTTTAGAATATATATTTATATTTTCTATGTATATATATATATATAATTATCCGATAATGGATCACACGGACCTTACATTCTCATATCGAATACATACTGAAAAATTTAGGAATATTTCATTCATAATGAATACGCATTAAAAAGAAGATACCTCTAAATTATAAAATACTTATTTGTTATCCTTCCTCGTTTATGCCCCTAAATGAGGGAAAGGAATGTAAGGAATATGAAGCACCGCCGCTGCTATCCGAGGAGTTATTAGTAGTACATAGAGGTATTCTGACAACTGGATTCATAAGACGTATTATTTATTTATTAATTTTTGCAACTTTAGAGCCTTAAATATTTTTCAAACGATTTTACACCTGGAATTTTTCCCTTTGATTTAATTCCATACTCAATTTTCTCTTCTTCAATATACGGGAAGCATTAACTACAAAGCCTAAAGGCCTAATATCTGACGACTAAAAATATTTATTGTCACACAATTAACATTTAGTTCTACTTATTACTATAATGTAAGGAAATAAATTAGTTTTCAATAGTGTTAGAGGAATCTGTTTGGTCATTTTTGGTACCTATTGAATCTTTTGAAAAGGGAGATGTCTCGTTTCATGTTTTTGTAACATTGAGGGATGACTACTTGCAAACCCCTAAGCATAATTAGTGGGGAATGTGTCCAACTCTTGAAAAGAAGTTGAGAAAGTATAGTCTTTCATTTATCCTGGTGCCGCGAGCCCAATTTAATTTTTGATGTGTTTCAGATTTCATAAACCGCTGTCAGGTGTTACACCGTCCATGTTTGTATGACGTTTTACGTAATCCGAGTCATAGTTCCCTTCGAAATCCTTTATTTCATTATCTCTGACTCTCATCCCCGCACCGGGAACACTATCATCAATAATGCTTCGGAAACATTAATTTTTACCCCTTGGGACTAATTTCTTACAATTCGGCAAGGGAAGGGAATCGCTTACAATTCATTAGGGTTTTTCTCCTAACTTCTACGAGCGGGGCGAGGAGAATATCATCATACACGACGGGACGTTTATGACACAGACCATGGCTGACTCATCTCTGGATTTTATTCCTTATACTTTTCCCTTTCCCGACGCAATATCGCTCAGAGTCGTAACAACATTAATGAGTCATAATTCCGAAATAAATGTTCCTTATATCGCTGCATTAGACTTTCAGTAGACTATCACGCTTCCTCTAAAATTCTCTTTCATTATTTATCTGTGTATCTTCCTCTAGATGAATATCCCCGAGCAAAGGAATACGCCATCAATGCAAGACTGAAGATTTCCAAACCCAAATATCCTGGGAAAAATATAAGGAAAATCCCTTACAATGTGACTCATTTACTGTCTTATTCATTAAAACATTATGCAAAGGAAATCATGGTAACTACTCAAGGATTCCTTTACAGGAAAGATGTAGAATAAGTAGGTTGAGAGAAGCTAAAGTTTGACAAATATTTTCATATCCTTCGTTTCACCTACAAAGCAGGTGAATCACGACAGAGTAAAATCCCTGCTACAGAAGTGCGCCAAAGAGTACAACAAGCCCTAGTAACAGGAACCGATTAGGATTATAGGGATAAGAAACAGTAGTCATGTAGCTTTTTGATGAATAAGGCGGCGTACCGACAGGACACCTTAGGTTGAATCGTCAATTACAATGAAAATGAAATAAAATTGTGGTTAGTTTTGGAAGGCCTTACCAAAGGACACCCCCATAGATTAACAAGTAACATGAAAACGGAAATAATGTTACCGATACTGTGAAACACTTCTTCTGTTAGTCTAACAGCTTGTAAGTTCCTCTAGCATTTCTATGGTCAAGTTTTCACCAAAAGTGTATGTAACTTCATTTTACTGGAGCAGTTTTACTCGTAAATATGAATGGCAATGGGGGAACGAGTCCTCTGAGTTTAAACGGCGTTTTTCTCCCGTTAACTATTCTCATAAACGATGATGAAAATTAACATCAAGTTTCACCTTGTGACGATTGCGTTGACATTGTTCGGAAGAATGTAACATCTCCACTTCATCCAACAGAGTCACACGTCCTGTTAGTTTTCCAGTGTGTTTCCCGAAAAAAACCCCCGCTCCAAACCATGACACTGCCCCTCAACTGTTCCCGGCTCACGGCACCACACACGTTCAATTCCGCTACGTGCCAGGGCCAATTCGATCTCATTCCTTTTACCTGCTCTCCTTTGGCGTCCACTCAGAACATCCCGAGCACTCACCCCACCCCCTCCCCCCCCCCCCCCCCCCCCCCCCCCCCCACACCCCCCCCCCTCCCCCCCC